>JAAOAJ010000570.1:0-10269 GCA_013781345.1 Fusarium coicis | reverse complement strand
CCTCCCACCAAGAAACCAACCTACCGGCGGTCCTCCGTCCACATAATCCAATACCAACACCTCACTCTCACCTCGGCCGACCTAACGTCTTCTACGACCATGTATATATGTACATGTACCCTCCATCCCAGACCCTAACCTCTTCTTCTTGTTGAAACTTCGTTTTCTCCTACTCCCTTCTACCTTTTTTCTCCCTCTCAACTCTTCTCTTGTTACCTAGAACTGCTGCCACCTTCACGCAGCCTGCGACACGTCTTATAGTATCCTCTGCGGTGATTGACATTTGACCGATCCAGTAGGAAGACACCCGCATTCGAAACGAACCTTCTAATCGACCACGCCTGGACCTGCAAAGAATAGGTAAGCCTCTTGTCGAGCAAGTAGCCAATACCCCAGATTTCCTCACAACGTTTGGATCCTACTTCCTTGTTGGCACCACGATATGGCCCTGTTTCGTTCGGTCTCTGAAGTACTCAGGGCAAACTGTCCGATCATTGGGGCACGATGGCGTCAAAGGCACCTCACTATGGAGCCCAAAGTGTTTGGACCCCACTGCTGCAGTCTTGGAACGGACTGGGGGAGGGGGGAGGGAAGAAGACCTGGAGACTGCCTACAGGCGGTATCAAACGCATGCGCTGTGCTGTCTTGATGGGAAAGCGCAGGTGATAGCGAACTGGGTACCAACCCTGAGGCTGCCACCGCTGCTGTTGATGTCTGATCTACCCCCGAACAATCTCAGTGTCACTGCCGGTCTCCAACGCCTGGGCTGCTGGTGCAGCTTGCCCCTCACTGAGGTACCTACTCACGGGCCTGAGTAAGGTACACGGGACAGCCCAGCATTCGGAGCGTCTCCAACTGGTGGTCTACTTTCATGAGTCTTGTAGTGTCTCTTTCTGTGCCATTGTGAATTTGCCGAATACCGGCTATTTTAGGTGGCAATCCATAAACACTCACTAACTGGCTGACCTTTGTGCCATTTTATGGACTGTTGCTGACCTTGCGATCATTGATAGACAGACACGTTGCTCTTGCCTACGCATTTATTTACCTACCCCGCCATTCCGTACCTGTCAACTGGCACTGAATACGATCAAAGGAAAAGACGGTCCAAGACAAAACAACGACGATCATACAACCACTGCGTTACAAAGCCCATTGAGTGATATAGCAATCAGTCAATCAAACACGCTTATTGCTGCTCTATCCAAGGGGATTCGCACGTCTCTTTCCGCCCCCGCTTGAGACGCTTTGCTCATCGACATCGAAACCTGCATCGCTTTTTTTTTTACTGGTACCCCGGTCATCGTCTTTTGCTCGATCGTCGATTCACCATTCACCTGACCCATCATCGGTCCATCCCATTTCCATATCCAGCCGCCCATCCAATCCAATAACGAGATTACCTTTCTGTTCTTCACTTTATCTCGCACCGCACCGCACCGCAGGCCCAACATATAGCTTTGACTACGATCTTAGACGATTACGTCTGCGCCCCGCCCACCATCATCTTTACCTCATCTTGGTGTTCCTCGTTTTACAGCCAGGAAACCGACTACTTTTTCTCTTCACCCTCAAACATATCGTCCAAAAGAATCACATATTCACCATGGCTGAGTTCGTACGCGCCCAGATCTTTGGCACCACATTCGAGATCACCTCCAGGTAAGCTCCATACATTTGAAGCTGACAACCATCGCATTACTGACCCAATTTCACGCAGATACTCCGACCTCCAGCCTGTTGGCATGGGAGCTTTTGGCCTCGTTTGGTATGCTCCCTTAGATGTTCCTACTGATCCTGCGCATCCGACTGACACGGTTCCCTTTGCAACAGCTCTGCCCGGGATCAACTTACCAACCAAAATGTCGCAGTCAAGAAGATCATGAAGCCTTTCAGCACACCTGTGCTCGCAAAGCGCACATACCGTGAGCTCAAGCTGCTCAAGCACCTCAAGCACGAAAACGTGAGCATCAGCCCCTACACAGCTCAATACCGTGTATCTTCGCTTTCGACGCGTCTCTTTTCGCTTGACCTGTCCTTAATGGTCCTTGCTATGAGCAATTGTAAGACTTCCGATGCTAATACAAATTTGCTGCCAGGTCATTTCCCTCAGCGACATCTTTATTTCTCCTCTGGAAGATATGTGCGTTCCCAACCGAGGCCTGCGTTACCCCTCCCCCGCCTCGTTCCCCACGTTCTTGCGCTGACAGCTCTGTAGCTATTTTGTCACAGAGCTCCTCGGTACCGATCTTCACCGGTTATTGACGTCGCGCCCGCTTGAGAAGCAGTTCATCCAGTACTTCCTCTACCAGATTATGGTACGTATCAATGGCGTCTTGGAAAAATGGCTGCTACAGATCATTTGCTGATATGAGTTGCCTTGCAGCGAGGTCTGAAGTACGTGCATTCGGCCGGCGTTGTCCACCGCGATCTCAAACCCAGCAATATCCTCGTCAACGAAAACTGTGATCTCAAGATTTGCGACTTTGGTCTTGCACGAATCCAGGACCCTCAGATGACTGGTTATGTCTCCACACGATACTACCGAGCCCCCGAAATCATGCTCACCTGGCAAAAATACGACGTCGAGGTTGATATTTGGAGTGCCGGTTGCATCTTTGCTGAGATGCTTGAAGGCAAACCTTTGTTCCCTGGAAAAGATCACGTCAACCAATTCTCTATCATCACTGAGCTACTCGGCACCCCTCCTGATGATGTTATCAATACCATCGCCAGCGAGAACGTGAGTTATAATGCCCTGCATTGTGTCTACAATTCTAACGACCACCAGACACTGCGGTTTGTGAAGTCGCTGCCCAAACGTGAGCGACAGCCTCTTCGTAACAAGTTCAAGAATGCCGACGATTCGGGTATGAAATGACTCCTCCGTTTGAACCTGGAGAGATCACCAGTTGACAAATTACTAGCTATTGATCTGCTCGAGCGCATGCTTGTCTTCGACCCTAAGAAGCGAATAACTGCCACAGAGGCCCTTTCCCACGACTATCTTTCTCCCTACCACGACCCCACAGACGAGCCTGTGGCAGAGGAGAAGTTTGACTGGAGCTTCAACGACGCCGATCTGCCTGTTGATACTTGGAAGATCATGATGTTAGTGTGTTTCAAAACTCCATGCATCGAATATGCTAATAAAGAACAGGTACTCAGAAATTCTCGATTACCATAACGTGGAAGCTGGAGTTACTAACATGGAGGAGCAATTCAACGGACAATAAATAGGGGGTGTGGTTAGTAACGGGAGAGGATGCTGCCAGTGCATAACGAACATGAGGAAGAAGCATACGACGTCACAATGTCGATGATACCACGAAATCCAACGCATACGCCCATGATCCATATATCTTACCACAATCACACTACTCCGTGCCCGTATGAAAAGAAGATGCTGGAAGACACGACAAGACGTGAAAGGAGACGAACCGATGATATATCCATCGCAAGAAACAGGCATGTACATGCAAAATATACGAACGCACGTATGGCGTTGGGGAGACAGGGAAAGACTTGGCTTTGGTTTTGGTTTTGGAATTAAGCAATAAGGTCCTTCATGAGGAAGATGTTTGATCGTCTTTGACAATGGGGGAACTTCGTTTTATTTTCACCTGTTTATTGCTGTCTAGCTCTCGCTTTTTCAATCACGCCTGCCTTTCTATTTGGTATCTGTTCAAGCAAGGATGCAGCGGGGCATGAAAATACACGACGCACAGGGCTTTTAGGTTACAAATAATTCTTCTGCTCATTTGGCTGACTCCAGGCTGTCTGAGGAAATTATAGAGCTTGTGAATGGAACTTTTGTTAAAGAAGTTTCCCTTAGTCTTGACGAAACACTCATCCATCGACAAGTTACAAGGACGACGTACAGATGTCCCAGACGTATGTAAAATATTTCCCACTCTTGATCTCATTCATGCTCTGACGTGGTTATCTTGAGTATCCAGACATATCTATCTATCACAAACAAAATGCTCCTCCGCTAAATGCCCTGTTGGGAACTCTCCATCTCTAGCAAAGCCTGCAGGTCCTCCATTTCGCCGCTATGGTAGACCATGTCGTAGAACTGGCCTCTACCGTTAAACAAATTGCGAGGTGAGCCATACCTGGAGAGGATTGTCAGTTGCCCGTATGAAAAGAACCAGAGTCAATGAGATCTTACTCAAGAACACGCCCCCCACTCATAACCACGACTGTATCATAATCAATGATTGTACGTAAACGATGCGCGATTGTTACCAAAGTCCGCCCTCCACCGACCGCTTCAAGTTCCCGCCGCAGGACATTTTGAATACCTCGGTCTGTCTCATAATCCATGCTGGCCGTGGCTTCGTCAAGGAGCATCAGCTTGCTCTGGCGAATCAGCGCACGGCAGAGTGAAAGAACCTGCCGCTGACCATGAGAAAAGTTCTCACCGCGGGCGTCGACACATGTCGAAAGATTTACACTATTGTTCTCGTGATCGCGAAATTGTGTGTCGTTATCACTGTCATCAGAAGTATGAGGAGAGAAGGATGCGATGCCTTTGCAGTTGTCCAAGGCCTTGTCGAGAATGTCTCTGGGAACTCGACCGCTAGGATCAAGGTTGGACTCCACTGTCCCGTTGAATAGGACAGCCTCTTGTGGTATGATGGTAAGGCTTTCTCGGAGGCGGTGCCGAGGAATCTTGGTAATGTCAATTCCATCGTATAAAATTTCACCAGAGACAACATGTGTGAAGCGAAGGAGGGAAAGCACCAGCTGGAAATCGCAGTCGTTAGTATTACCCGAAAAGTACTGTAAAAAGAGTGTAGATATACTGACAGTGCTTTTCCCTGAACCTGTCCTTCCTATGACAGCCACCCGCTCACCCGCTTTGAACTTGAGGTTTATACCGGTGAGAATGTCGGATCCATCAGGATCGTACCGGATTGTCACGTTTCGAAACTCGATCTCGCCAGATCGAGGCCAGTTCTGGGGAATTACGTGGCAGGGTTCATCTGTGTATTCACCTTCCTCGGGATACGTCTTGTCTCCCTTTTCCTCGGGTTCCAACTTGACGTACTCCCTGACTCGGTGAAACTTGATACTTGGTCAGCAGGTACTTTGGCAGATGGTAACAAACACACTCACGCTCTGCATTTCAACTTCCAAATCATTCATCGCTCGAACAAGTAACAGGATCGTCTGGCTGAGTCCATTGGCATTGGTGAGGGAGAATCCGACCAGCCCTGCAGCCACGACACCTGTCTGTGATACGGCAATTATACCTGCCGACAGACCGACGAGGGCCGTCACAAGATCTACGCGTACAGCAACCCAACGGTTAGCGTTGAAGCTGGCTTCGGCCGAAGCTGACCATGTACGCAGCCTGGCCGCCAACTCTTCTCGAAATCTTGACGACATACCACTCCTGGCCCGAATAACAGGAAGACCAGCCAATGTATCTGCAAACTGGGAGAAGACAGGCGACTGAGCAGAAGACGTCAGGCGTTTGATTACAACGGCAGTTCTAGTGTATGCTTCCCCTATAAGAACACCAAACAAGCACGTGAACAGTGCTGGTATCATGAAAACCGGCATTATGCTGCTGACAGCTCCAATGCGAAAGAGCATGAGAAGGACCGTATCAAGCATGATCCGTAGCATGGTACTGATGGTACCGTCGAGTGACGCCATATCACTGGAGAAGCGGTTTGTGATGCGGCCAATGGGGATATGCTTGAACCATGAAAGGGAGACGTGCATGATGGCATGTATGAAATCGTTGTGTAATCTCTTTGCAGCGTTCCAAGCTCCCCACTCGAACATTATGATAGCCAAGCAGTAGCTGCCAATTTCAAGGAACGTAAGGCCTGCAAAGATCCCCATATAATAAGGAATATCAATGTGAGCCTGGTGATTGTATGCTTCTACCCAGACAGAGAGCCACAAAAGACTGCTAAAGGTAAAGATGTTCGTGGCAAGTAAAAGTCCCAGGCAGACAGCAACAAAGACCGGATGCCCAAAGTAGCTCATGTATTGCAAGACTGGTGACCAAGTTAGCATCCCTTCACGACTGGGAAGGGAGTAGTACTGACAAGTCATACGGCCGACCTTTCCAGAAGCTTTCATTTCCTGATTGACCACATCCTTCAGGTGCTTTTCTTCAGGTGCTCGGTTAGCGTCGTTCAAGGCATCGCCATTTGGCTGTATTTGCTGAACTGTGTCATGAAGTGCGTCCTCCTCAGCATCTCCTCCAAGGACCTGAGCGACAGCAATTGGTTTGCGAACAATACCAATTTGGGGCTCAGCCGACTCGATTTGACCTTTTTCTAACACAACAGAGAGATCGGCTTGTTCTGAAATCCAGGGAAGATTTGTCACAAGTACAGTTGTCCTCCCATTCAGAAGGTCAGAGCAAAAGCAGTGTCTCCAAACGCCAGCAGCTGTTTTTGCGTCCAGAGCAGCAAATATATCATCGAGTAACAGAAGTGGTGCTTTACAGTACAATGCTCTTGCAAGAGCAACTCGTGCTTTTTGCCCACCTGAAAGAGAAGTTCCGTTCTCTCCCACGATGGTCATATCCTTGGCTGGTAGATCCTTGAAATCCTCCCATAGGCAACATGCTTCGGTGACGCGATCGTAGCGTGGCTTTTCCATTGGACTGCCAAATATAATATTGGCCTTTATGGTCTCGTTCTGCAACCATGAAGATTGAGAAGCGTACGCTATATCGTCTGGTCTGGTCACATTTCCACTCTCTAAGTAGGTCTCACCAAGGATAGACAGCAGCAGAGTTGTTTTGCCGCTGCCACTCGGGCCGCTAACGACATTGAGACCACCTTGGGCAAAATCAAGCGTTATGTTGTTTAGGGTGAAACTGGCTGTCTTCGTCTTCCGGAACGTGGCATGATCAATGCGAAGGGGGCCAACGGGGTAATGAGGAATAGGAACTGTACTCTCAAAGTACTTGTCGAGTCGGGTCACTGACACCAATGCACTCGCGAAATTCCTGCCAAAGGCACTAGCCTGCATGATATTTCTTCGAACATTCTTGACAAGAAATATGGTCGTGAAAGCCGTTGCGGCATCAAGGCGACGCTTGGAGAGCCCCACGTGCAAGCCAAACATAACAAGTAAGGATAAGTAAGGAACAATTTGCATGACTTGGTTCAATGAAGCTTGAATCATTGAAGTCCTCCAAAGCTCCCTTTGTTCTTCGGAACGCGCATTGATGATCTTTTCAGTGATAGGGTCCTCCCAGGCAAAGTACTTGATGGCGCGAAGGGACGCAAGATACTCTGTCACTAAAGACATGCGAGAATCCTGGGCTTTCCTGACTCGGCGCTGTGAGTAGAACATTAAGCGCCCAAGCCATATCGAAAGAGGTGTGGCCAAAAAAAGGATCGCATTTCCTACCAGAGATGCCCAGCCCATCATTCTGTACATTCCGATGAGCGATATTATGGTACCGACGGGAGTACCAATGGTGGCCTGGATGATGTCTCTTGATCTATAGATTGCGTCTATATCGGAAGCCATGAGGTTAGCCAAACGTCCTGCTGATGTGGTCTTGGCAGCGGCCTGGCCGCTCATGCTCTTGAGTTTCGCGCCACCGGATTGTAGTTCAAAAGGATCCTCTTCCATCTCCATTGAGTCTAGGGCAGTGTAGTACAGCTCTTGAGTGAATGCAGATTTGATACGAACCACGAGTCTAGTAGATGTAAAGATGTACTGCTGGAAGGCAACGGAGCGGGATAGTGGGCCGATGAACATGAGGAACAGCCAAAGCCACGGTTTATAGATGGCACCGCTAGGATCAGCAAGATATTCGAGCAACTTGAACATGGCGAATGCGGCTATATTTTCGACCGTGTATGAGGTGGCTACCCAAAACGACATGAGAAGCAACTCGCGCTTTTGGAATCTAAGAACAGTACGGAGTGTCTTTTTCGAGATTGAACGAGCTTCTTGCACACGTCGTAAGAGGTATATAGGTTCGTCATACCAGGCTAACTTTGGAATATCAGCCATATCAAGCTTCCGCTTCATACCCTTCCAGATGATTGGGGTCAGCCAGTCATAGGTACAGTAGTAAGTGAACCAACTGCAAGTTTCCTCGGGAGCTGGCTTATTCTGATCGTAACCGGTGATACTGAGATCAACTTGCATTGGTGTCCATTCTCTGGGGGTAATGGCTGCAATGGCAGTTCCTGCCGCAAGAGCGATGATCCCACTGGAAGTACCGGCGTCGTGAAGGCATCTTGTGCCAGTCTGGATACAGGGCAAAGTGTGCCCTGCAATGAGAATGGTCAGAGTAGCCGAAAGGACAAAGTTGATTTGATGCAGTGCTACATGGCGCCACTCAAGATGGTTGAAGAGACGAGTGAGGCCAAGAATGAAGGCATATACAACAGACACAATGTTTATCCAATGTAGTCGATCTTGGATATAAGCAATTGTAATATATACAACAGCAGTAAGCCTTGCCATTTGTGAGGCAAGCTCATAGGGCCACCGAATTTTGGCAGCTTTAGATCGGCAACTAGATCCTTGCCGACGAATTCGGTCTAAGTGGTAGATGAGTTGCATGAGGGACAGGAAAAGCACAACGGCTTGTGGCACCCCAGATTGGGCGAACTGTGACACATGATGGATCCACGAAATCTGGGACATGGACATGGTATTCTGATATGAGCTAGAATTCTTAGTAAACTTGATTCATCATATTGAGACAGTTCTTACCTAGTCAGAGAACAAGATTGAGGTATCAGGATAGATTCGTTCCCTTGATAGGGAGAGAACTCTAGTCCGCCGAAGCGGTGGATTACGATATCCATCATGGTGATGCAGACATGAAGAATCTTGGGCTATGAAGGAAGAACAGGACAGAGCAGGGAATAGCAGAGTAGAAGCAAGAAATAAAGACTGATGCTTAAGTAAACACTGATCCACGACTCATCATCACGAACACACAAGCAAAAGACGATGTTAGTGAAAGAGTCAAGATTTGGCTAGGTACTAGCAAGCACGTTATCAATCCAAGTACTCCGTAGGAAGTCATGAATAAAAATGAATGAATGGTTGTTGGGAGTGGGCTTTGCGCAAGTGGAGCGCCCCATGATGGCGTGGACGCCCGAATATCGGCATCAGGCACAACTGGACTGGACGAACTGGATGTTAGCTGCTTTGGCGGGTGAACCTCCGACGTTTTCAGTGGGCAACGGACCTGAACGCCCGGCCCGTGGGGGTTTAACGCCTTTAGCTGAAAGCAGGGGCACCCATGAAGTAACGACAGTCATTGGGGAGGACGGGCAGGCATCCAAATGGCCCTGAAAGCCCAACTTTGACCGCCTCACCATGCTACTGACCGGTTTCGGTTATCTTGCCCCCTCTGTTTCCTCATTGTCATAATAGTGAATACTGTAGATGGCAGGTGAGGCAGAGCTGTGGTGGTGTGCTGTGGTGGTACTGCATCTTGTGAATGTTATAGCCGGGTCATCTCCAGGTCCGTTGACAAATTGTTGGCCCTGATTTCAAGCCTGTCTCGGTCGTGGCAGACAAAGAGGATATGATCAACCTGATGCTTCCATAAAGCAATGGTGGCCAGAAACTCAATCCGATTGCTCGATACGTCGAATCACGGTTGTCCTCTCTGTATGAGACTCTGAACTAGGTGGATCCTGTTTCCATACATTGGCTTCAGCATATGCAGCCATGTGTTTTCTTTTCTTCTTTTTTCTTCTTAAACACAGCGAACCGGCATCTACATGTGATGAGTTGAGTCGACAAGCTTGGTAAAAGTGAAAAGGCAATTTCGTCGCCACACAAGCATTATTAAAGGAACTGCCCTGTTCTGCCCTGCTGCGACATGTGAGCTGCCGCCAGCAGATGAGTATAGAACCAAGTGAATAGCGACACAGACACGGCCACCACTATAAAACGTAGCCGTAAAGCAAGATATCCAACTAGCAGACCCAAATGGCAAGTGTCCAAGGCCCAGCTTACAAACTTGGCCTTTTGTCTTCAAACAGCGAGCTGTCTTGCACAAAATCCACTCCAGCTGCTCCAGGATATAACCTATAATAACATCACTCCAACCATATCCGATCATCCCGGAATCGGAAAAACTGCTCCGGTGTGCTGGCGCAATGGTAGCGCGTAGTCCTCCTAAGACTAAGGCTCAGGGTTCGAGTCCCTGGTATACCGATTTGAGTTTTCTTTTTGAGGTTGACGGTAGAATTTGCCAAGATAATTTTTTACTTGAGGTTTGAAGAGAAGAGAAGAGAAGAGCAG
>JAAOAJ010000569.1:0-72757 GCA_013781345.1 Fusarium coicis | reverse complement strand
GCCTTCGGGTTACCGTTTGGCTAGAGAGCGGGAGCCCTGGGGGGGTTAGCCACTTCAGGGAGTAGTACTAACTAACTACTGACGGGTTTACATTTTGGCGGCGGGAGGATAATTTTCTGGTTTTGTTTTAGGCGAGCAAGATGAGTCGTGTTATGTAAGGGAGAAGGATATTTTTAATAAAAAGGAATGGATCGTTACATAAAAGCTATTTTGGCTTGTGAAGTTACTCGACTCGTGAAACTGAAAGATTGCAGGCATCGGGACTCCAGAAGCAGGTAAAGAATATCGATGGTCTTGGAGGGCTGAGAAGAAGTCTTGGCAACTGCCAGGAACCATTTCAACGAACCAACAGAGTTATCTGAGTAACCAATGGCATTGTTCAAGACTCGACGATATGCAATTCGACGTACGTGCCAGTGCCAGTGCCAGTGCCAGTGCCAGTGCCAGTGCCAGTCCCAGATGGATGGCCGTGTTACCGAATATCCAGAGGCACAGCTTCCGCAGCGTTACATTGTGTAAGCGAGGTTTGACGACAGGGCAGGGGCTCTGGGTAATGGTTCCGTAGCCACGGCTCAGGAACCACGATACGTACGTAGGTAGTTTAAAGTTTCACAAATGAAAACGCGAGACTGACACCATCGCATCGCCCATCCCAGATTCTCAGCAAAGCAAAGCACAGCTCTCATCTGTTGTTGGTTCAGCTGAGATCAACAATGTAGATCACTTTCCCATTCGAACCAAAGATACGAGATATTTTCTTGATCAGGTTCCCACGCCAGAAAAACTAAATCTGCATCTTAGTTAAAACTCTTCCCAAGCCATGTGTGTCATTAACTCCCCTAGCTGCCAGGCCCCTCGCGCAAGCCACCACAAGACTAAACTCCTTCTAGACCTCTCAACACACCACTTCTCACTGCAGCTCCAAAGTGCCGAAACAAGCCCAGAGTGAGAAGTGGGTGGGATAATTTACGATTCCAGAAGGGACAGAAAAACTCTGTATCAGTGACAGTCACGATAATAATAATAATAAATCTGCTAACTGTGAACGTCCGTAGCTTCCGCACGGGTCAGCTGTTCCGTTTCCGAGCTGCACTTCTTCCTCCCACTCGGCCGCCTTCACCCTGTGGAGTTGCATTACAGTCCGAAATCCATTTAGTTCGAAGGGGGGCAGAAAAGCAGGAAACGTTAGGTTCCATTTAGTAGGTAGTAAATTAATATGTAGGTCAGTAGCCTATGCTTGGCTTTGTATAAGGAGTTTAAGGCACCCGCGATCCAGAGTTTACGGGTTCCCCTCTAGTTTCTTGCTCTAAGGAAACAAAGATTTGATGGTGCAAGAAGCCGTCTCTTTTCATGGAGAGCACAAGAGTCTAAACCCTACGCTCCCACCTCGTTCGCTATGACGGACCCCAAAGTCGCCCAGGCTATCGCCGATGGACGTGTCCCCAAGGGAGTAACGGCGGCTTACCTCAACCAGTCCAAAGATGCACCCGCTATTGTGGGTATTATCTTGGTGACTTGTATAACGAGTATTATTGTGCTCGGCCGTCTTGCATCGCGAGCATTCCTCATCCAACGATTTGGCCTTGATGATTCTCTGACTTTGGTATCATGGGTAAGTTCTTCTTTTTTCCCTTCCTAATTCTCCGACCCCATCGCGGATGTCGATCCCTCCCCACTGCTGTAGCATCGTCAAGAAAACTGACAGATCGGTTAGGTTTGCTTGGTAGTATTCGTTGGCCTGTGCATCAAGCTCATCCAGCTGGGTTCTGGACGACATTTCGCCTACATCGAATATGTTCTCGACATGCCGACGATTGAATACACTGAAGTTCTTGATTTTGGCGCCCATATCGTCTACACCGTTGCCCTGTTGTTCTGCCGAATGTCCGGTTTGGCCTTCTACCATCGACTCTGCGCTGTACACGACCGTCTTCGACTCTCCATCAAGATCGTGTTTGGTATCTTGATCGCCGGATTCTTACCGCAGGTTTTCCTCATCATCTTTCATTGTACGCCTGTTACGGGGCTCTGGCCGTATGAGTGGCAGCCTGATTTTGACAAGTATACCTGCTTGCAATGGGGATTGGTTTATAGCGTCAATTCGTCGGTGTCGCTGGTCTGTGACTTGTTGCTGTTTGGTATCCCAATCGTGATGCTTCGGGTATTGGAGATGCCAAGAAAGCGAAAGATTCAATTGGGATGCATTCTTCTGCCTGGTGTTAGTGTCATTGGCATCTCCATTACACGGCTGGTGTTTGTCATTGAAGGGCAATGGAACGCCGACATGTCTTGGGCTTGTAAGTCAATCACATATCAACACCTAATACTTTGTCTAACATGTCGCAGATAACCCAATGCTGGCCATTGAAGTCAGTGAGATAGGCGCCACCCTCATCGCCCTCTCAGTACCCGGCGTCAAGCCCCTGTTCGACAAGTTCATCCTCCGGCGAGACATCACCCAGGGCGAGAGCACAGGAAAGTCACGATACGCACAGCAACACAGCTCCAAGGGCGGCACAGCATTGCGATCACTCCACTTCCGCCCCGAACACGATGTCCTCACCAGTCGCGACACGTCTGCTGAGGGGATCAAGACGTATCGCAGCACGAAGAATGTGTCAGTGGATAATACGAGTGAGAACAGTGCGGATGGCATTTTGGTGCAGGTGGATTTCAGGATAAAGGAGGATACGCAGGACTCTAAAAGTGGGAGCGATGCTGGACGGTCGTGGAAATAATGGAATGATTTGGTCTCTTTGATGTGTGTTATGTATAAGTAAAAGTATTGGGATGTATTGTAAGCGATGGCATTCAGGACGGCAATGATCGAGCGACTTTCTTCTGTTTCTTCTTCTTCATGAATACCTTTTTATGATGATACGGTGATATTGAATGGACCTGAGCTGAATCATTTCTGTGCCTCTTCTCTGCTTCTTTTGATGTTCGGTTCCTGAACCCTTTCTGCTTCTATTCCAACTAAATGATAAAAGACTTGGGTAATTTTAGTATATCTTAGTAGAGCTTTAGACCAGTTCATTTTGGCACCCTGATCTCACGTCAGAAGTTCTCTTGGCCTGTCTCCCGACATGCTGGAACACGATCTTCAATGCGAACTGTCACCATCCGTATCCTCCCCGTTCAATGCACAATATTCATGCACGTCAAATCCCACTTCTAGAAGGATTCATCTCTTCTTTCGTAACAGAAACAAATTCACCTTCCGTATTCATTTCATCTTCTCCATCAGACACGGCATCAACGACCCGAATATGAAGAGCCATTATCAATCTGCGCGACTTTTCAAGCCTGACAATGCCTCAATCGAGTTTAGGCCTACCGTAAACCATGGCCCACTAAATTCTTTAGCGGCGCAGTCCGCTAAAAGCTTCTGTCAGGGTCTCCCTCCCCGGCTTGGCTTGCCCCCCGCCCGCCCATCCCGGCTTGACTGATCCGTTCCGTGGGCAATCTTTCCGAAAGATGCGAGGGAACCAGTGACATGACATGGGCAATTGAATTCGAATGCAAGGCCATGACATGAGATTTTCTGTTTAGTTCAGTTGACGTTGTCTAGCGGCCGAATGTGTTCCCACAGCCTTCTTCGCCGATTCCCAAGTTCGCCGCTGAGGCGGACACCCTTGTAGGAGTAATTAATTAATCAACGTGCATAGCTTACCTTGCCGGTCTGGGGAATAAACAAAACAGCTTCTATTCCCTCCCTCTCTTTGCTCTGAACACCACAGCCTTTCTGTTGCTCATCAAATCCTGTTCATCATGAAGCTTCTCGGGCTGTCGTTGGCCACGGGCCTCATCGCCCAGGGCGTGAGCGCTACACCTAAGCAGTCCAAGAATGAGCCTCTGTTCGCGATCCAGCCCAACATGATCCCCTTGGAGAAGAATGATGGATCGTCTGATTTGTTCCCCATGCCTGATTGCAACGGCTTCAAGCTTGAGGAGGCTACTTTCACGGAGATGCAGGATGCTATGAAGGCTGGCAAGCTTACTTCTGTTCAGCTTGTGACTTGCTACCTCATGCGCACGTATCAGACCAAGGAGTACCTCAAGTAAGTTTACTGAAATGGCCAATTGCATGGTCAATTGATGCAGTTGATATCCCGAACATAGCTAACATTGCGCAGCTCTGTTCTCCAGGTCAACCCCGATGCCTTCGCCATCGCAGCAGAGCGCGACGCCGAGCGCGCAAAGGGCAAATGCCGTGGTCCTCTGCATGGCATTCCCTTCACTGTCAAGGACAACATCGCCACCAAGGACAGCATGGAGACAACCGCCGGCAGCTGGGCGCTCCTCGGCAACGTCGTCCCCCGCGATGCGCACGTCGTCAAGAAGCTCCGCGACGCCGGCGCCGTCCTCTTCGGCAAGGCTGCTCTCAGCGAGTGGGCTGATATGCGCAGCAACGATTACTCCGAGGGTTACTCTGGGCGCGGTGGTCAGGTTCGCAGCGCTTACAACTTGACCGTTAACCCTGGTGGTAGCTCTTCTGGTAGTGGTGTTGGCGTTGGTGCTAATGTGATTGCGTTTTCGCTTGGTACTGAGACCGATGGTAGTGGTGAGTTTTGTGTTGCAGAAGCTGTATGCTGTGGATTGCGCTGATGGTGTTGCAGTTATCAACCCCGCCAACCGCAATGCCCTCGTTGGTATTAAGCCCACTGTTGGTCTTACTTCTCGCGCCGGTGTCATTCCTGAGAGTGAGCACCAGGACTCTGTTGGTTGCTTCGCCAAGAACGTCAAGGATGCCACTCTTGTTCTTGATGCCATCTACGGCGTGGACAAGCGCGACAACTACACTGAGGCCCAGAAGACCCCCAAGGGCGGTTATGCGAAGTTCCTAACTGACAAGAAGGCTCTGAAGGGTGCTACCTTTGGTCTTCCCTGGAAGAGCTTCTGGGTTCTTGCTGATGAGGACATGCAGTCTCAGCTTCTTGAGCTCGTTGATCTGATCAAGTCTGCTGGCGCCACCATCATCAATGGCACTGAGATCACCAACTACGAGACCATTGTCAGCCCTGATGGATGGAACTGGGATTACGGTACTACTCGAGGATTCCCCAATGAGTCTGAGTACACCTACATCAAGGCCGACTTCTACCGCAACATCGAGACCTACCTCAGCGAGGTCAAGAACACCAACGTCCGCAACCTTGAGGACATCGTCAAGTAAGTGCACTGAGTCTCAATCGTCTGAGCAACGCTAACAATTTCAGGTTCAACAAGCAGTACGACGGTGTTGAGGGTGGCTACCCATACAAGGACGGCAAGGGTATTCCCGCTTTCGCCTCCGGCCAAGACGGTTTCCTCGCCTCTCTCAAGTCCAAGGGCGTCCGAGACGAGACATACTGGCAAGCTCTCGAATTCTGCCAAACATCCTGCCGCAAGGGTATCAACGACGCTCTCACCTACAAGGGTAAGAAGCTCTCCGGTCTCCTCGTCCCTCCCCAGGTCGCACAGGCTCCTCAGATCGCCGCCCAGGCCGGTTACCCCGTCATCACCATCCCCGGCGGTTACGCCAAGGACTCTGGAATGCCCTTCGGTCTCGGAATCATGCAGACTGCGTGGGCTGAAGCTGAGCTCGTCAAGTGGGCTAGCGCAATTGAGGATCTTCAGCGATCTACTGATGCTCCCTCAAAGCGTCGTCTTCCCAAGTTCCTTGGATACCTTGAGCGCAACGTTCCTGTGCCCTTTTGAGGTGTGAGCCAATTGATGCGCATTTCGGATCGTATATAATAGTAGATAGCAATACGTAAATTTTAATGATATTATGGCTGAAGCCTCAATCAATGCTGTACGATCGTAATCGGACTTGTGTAACAGAGGACATTCCATGACGACACCAAGCTGAACTCTCGATAACGCGCTGGAGTAGAGCATGAGCACCTACGTAACAAGGGAATTCAATCCAGCAAAAAGAGATAGCAAAGAGACAATGAGCGATGCAGCCAAAAGGTGAGGTCCTACCCGGGTTCGAACCGGGGACTTCGGAAGAAATTTGAATGGTGATCAAAATCCAACGTCCTAACCACTAGACTATAGGACCTTAGGTAAGATTGCTAGCTGTAGAAGAAATCTAACAACTAAGTTGCTCCACACTGAGACAGCATGCAAAAAGTGAGGTCCTACCCGGGTTCGAACCGGGGTCTTCGGAAGGCTTCTGAGGGTATCAAAATCCGACGTCATTACCACTAAACTATAGGACCAGACGATGCAATGGCGTAAAGATGTGGTGTTTATATACGCCACCCTTACGTTTTCGCGACGCCAGATAATGGGCTGCTGGTGTTGCTCACTCAATTTTGATTAGAAGCATATCATAGAGGCTATTCTAACTCAGACTTAGGTTTAGGAAATCATATTCTTTGTCAAATGGTCAAATAGTGTCCAGTACGATGATTGTCAATTGCGTTCTCTGTCTACCAGTGTACTCCACAACCCAGATCTGTCTGTTCAGCATGTATAAACTCCAAAAAGTGTCACTTACCATGTCCTTTGTCCATCAAACATCTCAATCAATCCCCCTGAAAATACTTACCGGCCAAAAGTGAGTCTCTAGACGTCATCAACACGGGCCCCCAACGACTCACTCTTGATAAGGCTCCTCCTGATCATAAGGCCGCATCTGATACCAGCCGTTCGCCTTGATCTGGTCCTTCACAGCCGGGGGCAGACGATCGACTGGCTCGCGACGGAGAAAGCCTTCATTTTGAAGACGCGCGACCAAGTTCTCAGGCATGGGAAGATGGACCCGGACGGCAAGCTGCATGATGTCACCAAAGACAGTGAAGGCGTTGCGGCCATAGATGAGGTTGAGGCCATCGCGGAGGCGATCTAGACCGTAGATCAGAGACGGGTTGATTTTGTGCTCGTAAGTTTCGCGGCCGCGAGGGACGCTTTTGCGCTCAAGGCTGTCGCTACGATTACGACTTTCACGGCAGTCTTCGTCGCGGCCGCGGTCGGGGCTGCGGCTGCGGTTGCGGTTGAACATCCCAAAAACCATGACTGCGGATGAAGTAGAAGAGGCGAGGCGAGTCGATATCAAGATGATAAATTCTGGTCGTGAGTATGAACTGATGGTGATAAGTTGTGGGAGGACAGTGGATAGGAATCTCGATGTGAGAATTGGTAAAGGGGAAAGAGGTGTTTGAGGGGGACGGGACGAAGAGGTGCAATATATATGATGATTGAACAATGAAACTTGAATCTTTTTATGTGAATGTTCTTCAGCTTCATTGCTGTATTGACACTGGCACCGCCCTTGGAATTCAATCAGAGGCTCTGTTATATGTACTGCCGCAGAACACAACGTACTCTTGATCATACAAACAACAATCTGACGTTCAGGACATCCGATGCCGTGACTCAAACTAGCAATTAACTAAGAGGCTAATCTCATTGTCAGCATTCAAGCCACCTTTCCCTTGTTCTCACCGCCAACTCCAACCCCAGCCAAGAACAAAACCCTCACAACAGCAACCCAACCAGTGAACAGATAGTTCCCCCAATCCTGCCATCTGAACATAGACAGCTCCGACCGACCCTGCTTGTTCATGCTGACAAAGACACTGACCAAGATGGCAATGTCGATAAGAAGCACGCCGCCGATGACAATTCTCCATACTTTGATATCTGAGCTAACCCTGAGAAGCACAGCCAGCATGATGGCGACAAACGCGAATAGTGCAGCGAGTTGGTGGAATAAGAAGGCCTGGTCTGGATTGTAAGCAGACATGCTTAGTGGAATGAGGCCATCGAGGATGAATTCTGGGGTGAAGATGAGGGCGTAGACGGTTGGGAGGACGGTCAGTGGGTCGACCCATGTGAACCAGATGCGGTAGAAACTGTGGACTTTGAGTTGAGACATGGCGGATATTTCAGTGGCTTCTTTATCTCTGGTAAGATGAGATAGATGAATAATTATGAAGAGTGAATTTATAGGAAGTAAATCGTAACCTGTGGGGTAGCGTCAGCAAGGAAGCGAGGATAGATTGCGCTTCACGTCTTATGTCAGCTGACAATCAGAATTCGGAGCATTCCCGTATAAGGCAAGTCTCCTACCCAAGAGACAATAATGGTTAAGAAAAGTCTTTCTGATGCAGTTCTTCCTATACCGTGAATTTCATCCGCTTAAAGGATATGCGTGATGCTAGTGTCCAAGCTATCAGGGTTGAACCACCACTCAAGTACTCCAGTCCATGGCATCTCCATCCAAGTAAACTCTCCTTCGGCTTCTTGAGGCTTGATATCAACGGAAGCTACGTGTGGAGGTATCTGCACAATCTTCCCTGGCCTTGTCCCAACAAACAGTCCCCTTGAGCCATCTCTTGTAAGCGTCGTCTCGGCCCAGTCAAACCGAAAGCACCCAACGGTAGCCTCACTACCGTCGGCATACCGAAACAATAGTCCAGCGATCTTCTTGTAAGGAGTTTCAATCATACGGCTGTTTTCCAAGTCAAAGTGTCGAACAACGCCCGTATCCTTCTGATTCTTGCTCTTGCAGACTAGGACTTCTGTGATGTTTTCCAAGGACGCGGATGAGTAGTGTAGAGTATGGAGCGGGTTGAAGCGTGGCATGGTACCAAGCGGTGTTTGACTTGGCAGAGGAGCTGCGGTATGATTGTCTGCTAATTTGGTTGCAGCTATCAGAGGAATTCCATGGTCTGAGGGAGAGAAGAAGACTCGTAGTGGAGCGTTCGCGGATGTTTTCGCTACCAAGTCCCAGTGACGATGTTTCGAATATGACGAGTATTGTCCATGGTGGTCTGGGAAACTTCCAGCAACAATGTTTCGACCTTTGCTCGTAACAAGCTGAGACATCGTCAGTCGAGTGGCTTATTGATTTTTAGAGTCATGGGAAACCTTACCGAAAGAGCTATGTCACTGGGTCTCTTGTATTTTTTCAACCCCCACGGTGTCGACAGATGATATTGCAAACCACCCTCACCTTGAGATGGGAGGGGCCGAGTCGTATCGTATTTCTCGGACCCTCGTAGCCAGACCTCTTGAACAAACTCATCTTCTTGGACAGGATAGTAGGCCCACTTGAGGAGACTTCTGTGTTCAAATTCAGAGTGCTCACCCATTAGTGTACGGTCGGCTTCTCGATGTTCTATGTTGCGATGAACATGAATTGAGATCATCTCATCTTTGGCCCAACATATGGAATATCCAGTTGTACCAGGCTCATTGAAAGTCAGTGTTCTTAGCCTGGCTTCAAGATCTCCTTCGCCCCAGCCAGCATAGTAGAAGTCCATTGAGTCGAGTTCAGACGGCATTATTGGACGAGGCCAAAGAACTCGAGGGTAAACCGAAGGAGTCAGCAGCTCTCGAAGCTTGAGGCCCTACGCATATTGAGTTAGCTTCTGGTACAATAAACGGTTTAGAGCACTTACATCTCCATGGAAAGTTAAAGTCCGGCTGTTCGCTGATACTGTTTGCCAATAGGCTGGGCACGCGGTGTTTGAAGTGGCTTCGTTTGGGACCAGAATGACCTGTCTGATTCCCAGGTGGTCACTTGAGATGTATAGGTTCCTGCACTCCGAACGAGCTATCACTTCCGTAGTCTGACAGTTCGCCATTGAGGAATAATTCGTCAGTGAACCGACGTACTCCACGCCGTCCATTCTGACGACTGTGATCGATATTGGGAGCGACAGATCAACAGACCACTCAGTCTTGCGATGCTGCAAAAAAAGTTCACCTATGGTGTAAAGTCTGATCAGCTCGTCATCGTCGGACACGATATGCCAAAGCTCTGGCGACAGCTTGCCATATGTTTTACGCAGGGCACTCTCTATCAATTCCCGAACACGGCATCTCCGTCTTTCATGGTTCAACGAGGCATGACGATAAGAGTGCTCGGTGACAAGGCGGTACTCATGGAGAGGAGTTCTAAAAGGAGCGGCCATCTCAAAGCATTTAGCGTGGAAAGCGATTGCAAGTCCCTTGTTATGAATGCAGTATGGATAGACGCAGTGCCGGAAAGAAATGTTGAGAGACTTGTCGACGTGAAGAGGCGCAGGGCATTTCTCGTAGTAGATATTGAATGGGGATGATACTTGATCATCTGGAGTCACTACAGTTGGTTAGCTAAGCCCGAAAGAAATCACTCGATACCTAAAACTTGCAGGCAACTATGTTTTCTACTTCCCTGTTGATAGGGAAGCGGCAGAGTCGGCAGAGGCTCGCATCGACACATACAGGCTTTTGAAGTTGATTCTCGCCAGACATGTTTTATGAAAGAGCAGAATCGCCCTCTGGTTCGACCTTGAGGGCCACAGGAAGAAGAACTATGGAGTTTGAAAGCGAATGTCACAGGTTCATCGTAGAGGAGATTAAGTCTGACAAGCTCCGAGGAGTTAAGACATTTTGGGCACTGAAGTGAGGAGAGCTAAGACATAAGCTGAGGTGGTGACGTATAACAACCAACCACCAGACGAGAAATCTGACAAATGAATCAGCACCTCTCCTTCTGGCAGGTGACTTTAACCCACAGCTTCATTGCCTTTAAAAACATATTGGATTTCTATGGCCGTCTACTACCGTTTATGTAGGCGATTGATACATATAGAAGGCTGAAGTGATGATAATACAGTACTTCTTTTCACAATGTAAGCTTCTCCCCAAAAGCCTTTTACGATGGTTTACTGGTTACGATATGACAAAAAGGAGTCTGTCTCGCAGTTCATGATTTTGGAAAAATTGTGCGATCTTCCAAAGCTATCTTGGTAGTTTGTGGATTATTAATGCTTTACATTCTGTTGAGACGCTCAACCTCTGCATCGGTATCTAAATCTGGATAGTCCAAAGATGACTTAGGGCGTTCCAGTCGCGGCGCCCTCCACCGTCTTGGGGGAAGCTTCCTTTCCCAAATGACTCTGTAAACTTTCTTAACTGGAATAACATCTCCTGGGTCTATTCGAACTCTGTTTTCGGACGTTGGTAGGATAGGCAGCGGGCACTTGGTATCGGCGTCCTCGGGGTCTGCACGAAGGAAGGATATCAAGGCTGACTGTTGAGTATCGAGAAGCTGACAGACACGGAACGTGACTCTAGCGCGGGTACACTGAAAGTACACGTTGGGCTCATCGTCACCTGTCCATGCTTGTGAATGGTCAAATAGTGCTACCCCGCCTAGGATACGATTTTCTGCCCAATATCCAACCATATCATTGACACCGTTTGGGTACCGGTCATGAGCAGTGAACTGAGTCGCAATGAACATGGTCGGCTTCGGTGGGGTGCGGCAAAAATCATCGGGAGGTCGCTCCCACTTGATAGTAGACTCAACATCATTACCAGCAGTTGTAGCAGGGTCGTGGACTTTCTCTAGCTGTGACAGTCGTACACCGATTTGATGCAGAGCGCACGCAGTCATCTCAATCAGTCGTAGCTGAAAGGAGCGGGAGGAAGGTGCCGCCTCTTGGTACGCATCAAATTTCTGTACGATGTTAGAAAACAGGACAAGTCATTGGGAGTTAGCTGCTGGGGAGCATACCATTAGGTCAACCATCACATCAGCCATTGAGAACTGCGCACGGAAGCCTTTGGCCTTGTCTAATGCTCCTTTGCAAAGCGCCTTGTGATTGTTTATAGGATGAGACGGTTCATATGAGCCCGAATACCGGTCCCAGACAACATCAGCGGTCGGCAGACCGTCAATGATCTGGGCGTAGGTCATAAGCGCGATATCAGTGTGAAGAACATTGTGGAGGGCCGAAGACAAAGTATCGTAATGATATCCCTCAAGCCGATCGAGCGCAATATACTCAGGAGATGGCATCTTGGTCTTGGAGAAAACAAAAGTGGTCTGTATGTTCGTAACGAGCACGGATGGTCGCTGAAGAAGGATGACAGAGGAGAGTTGAGCCTGACCTGTAACCGTCGTGGGTGGGGCCGAGTGTCCAAGGTACCCAAGCCCCCAATAGTTGCTCTTCGCGCTCCCCATTTAGAACCCCCGTGAACCTTGTTCATATTGAAATACATATAAGAAGGTATGTTCGAATGCGCTGGCCTCAGGGAGCAAGAAAACATCGCTTGATTTCAGGTGCTAGCCTGGTTGCCACAAGATGATGGTTAACAAGCGTCACAGGTCATTGAGAATATGATAACTGCTGGTAACAATTCTACCTCAACTAATCACCCTGATGAATTGACTGCATTCGAATTTTTCATGTTCCTCGTCAGCGTTACTATTGCCCATGAACTAATACGTCTTTTCGTCGGGTTCCTCGCCGGCTACAACTGGCCGTCGACACCTCCAAAGATCTCCTTTCTGCCTCAATTATTCAACAATGACATTGATGACGAAGAGGTCGGCGAATCTGGACGCTACTGGGAGGGTGTAGTCCTTGGAGGAACCATTGAGTCATATGAGAATACCTCGAATCCCCTTGGTAGCAGGCAAGCTGGTGATTTGTTTTTATTTGACAGTCAAATGCGGGCGAGAAAGCTTGACCGGGCATGCATCAGACGCAACCTTGAATTCAGTAAGTCTCCTACTGTTTTAGAAACAACAGAAACTAACACCAACAGACTTTGATTTTCCTCTTCGGACCATTGACCGTTCTATTCAAATTCACGACCTCGATGACCAGCGACGACCAATGAAGGATGCACGAGCTGCTTCACTTCCTCGTGGTGTTTCAATTGGCAGAGATCGAGCTCGCGCTGTTGAGCCTGCACAGTTGCAATACTACGATACTACGCAAGCCTTCCATCGCATACTGTCAGTGGAAGAGAATTTGAACTTATCCGAAGGATTCCAAGGATGCCTGGGTATCTGTTTGCGGCTGCATAGACAATGGAGGTCAACTAGTTGTAGAATATGATACATCCCAGCGCATGTAGCTGATAGGTCAGCGCTCAGTACTGTTGTAGATTATATGCTGTCTTTATCTTATGACCGAGCCATTGTAAAATTAGATCTAGTATCTCGAAGTCAAAAGCCACAAACTGTTTGAGAACAAAAGCCGTGAGTTTATGCATCGACGGGAAACAGCAGTGGATCCCTTATAAGCCGCTCCATATCTTTTGTCCTGATGTGGATAGAAACATCAACCCCATTATCCGTCCAATACTTCCCCAAAGGACCCGATGCTTCTTTTATTAACACATTCCCATCCATTTCCGGAACCACACCCTCAGCATATCGGCACACGGATCCAAACCCAAAATCAACATCATATATCCCCGCACGTGCCCAAGTCGTCACCAAGATATGCCGCCTCCCCAAGAACGCTTGCCATATCCGCTGAGGAGACATTTCAAAAGCTAGACTGTGTAGGTGGGCGGCCATGTTGGAGGGGTCAGATATCGTCTTGAGTGTGCTGCGGACATGAGCTGCTACCTGAGTTATGTTGGCTGGATTGGCAACTTCGCAGGCAGGGAGTTCGATGTTCATCATCACGACGGGAGATCCGAGGAAGTCTTCTTTGAGTTGGAAGGATGAGCGAACGCCGTAAACTAGATCGCAGTGGATTGGATCTGTGTTATTTTCGAGGCCGCGAGCGCGAGCGATGCAAGACCAAATGTGAGATAGTATTGCATCGTGTTGGCTTACCTTCTGTGAAGAGTTCTCGTTCGCCCTTTTCCAGAGACATGTTACCTGTTTCTGACTCCAGTGAACAACATAGTTTGAAACAGGCTCGGCAACATTCCACTCGGCCCATGGCATTGGTTTGCCGACGGGCTCAAGGTCCTGTTTGTCAAAAGGCGAAGGTATGCTGAACGGCCAAGGAGGCGTCGAGTCTGGATGCCACCAGTCAAATCTATGCATTGGTAAACTTCTTACTCGCTGTATGATATCCAGGTCCGGTTCGTCGGCATTGATGTCTCCGGCTGCTTGGTTGTCGATAAGAGCAGGATTGAACACACGCTTTGAACCAGGAAGGGTATTCCCTAAACCTTGGCGACTTTCGTTCGCCCAGTGTTTGACAAAAGAGAGAAGAGTCGTGGCGTCTGCGAGAGGATGCGTTCCATTGAGAGCAAGGGCAAAGCCACCGCAAGACAATTGGGTAATTTGAATGGCGAGTAGAGGCAACAATTGCCCATTCTTGTCCTCCAATAAATTCTTCAGTGGCTGAGCAATCGTGACAGGGGCCATGAGCTTTTGAAAGACACTGGAGTCGCACTTCCAGAAAGGTTGCTTTGAAGTCTTATCTGCGGGATATAAAGAATCAAGCGTAGCATCGCATTTTGCACGAACGAACTCCACGCCAGGATCATTATCAGTCCCATAATGCGCATACAGACGTCCAAACCGCCGAGCATGAGGCGGAAACGACCTTGCTTCTGGTGGAACAGTGCCATCTGTTGATTTGACCGCTTTCAGATGGCCGCCCCATTGCGGATAGAACCGAAGCGTCCGAGCCAGCGATTCACGTAGATGGTAGGCTAAGTTCAGATCATCGCGAGTGGCTTTTTCAAAGAGCCATATGGCGCTGGCGTTAGAGAAGTTGGCCGTTGTGCTGTCGAGGAGAGATAAGGGAATGGCTTGTTCTTGAGGAGTCGGAATGCTGAGGCGGTGAGTTTCGACGACTGATATGCTGATGGCAGTCATGATTGACTTGAGGGGTATCACAAATTGGACTGAGCACTTGTATGAGCGAAGCCAGAAGAGCAAAATTTGGTATAAATATTCAGCACATTGGTGATCCACTTTATCAGATCTGGAGCGTTCCGTTTTGGGATGATGAGAGATGAATCATCTCGGCGAGCCTAATTGAGCAATTGGGTCCTGTTGACGAGCCAATCCAAAAGTTCTGAATAAAATACCATGGATTGAACCAAGATAGTATATGTCATGATCTCTAGTCGATATCGCGTACAACAATTTGTGTTGTTCCCAACCTCATCTTGACAACCAGTAAAGAAGATTTCGAATTGAATGAACAGTCACAACGTCATATTCTTGAAACACTCCATCCAATGTCGCATTTGAGTGATCTTCGATCTTGCAAACCTTGCCTTCAGGGCTTCCATTTGCTGATGACCGCCAATGCTTCAAATCGGCGATGTTTTCGCAGTCGTCTTTTGGGTCGAGTAGCACCGGATTCCAGCCTGCATTCGCTGACCCAAGCACATCTTTGGAATAATCATCACCAACATACACCTTCTGCCATCGACTGGTCTCTCTTTCAGATTCGCCCAAGGTCTTTCCGCTACGGGCGCTGATGACCTGGGCGAGCATGTGTTCTGCAGCGCTGAAAATGCGCTTATCTGGTTTCTCAACGCCCACGTCGTAAGACATACAATGGAAGTCGATATCGTAGGTCTTGTCTTTTAGCTTGCTGAGGTCAGAATCGGTGCCGTATCTCAATGGGCTCACGGAGAGGCCTAAAGATGAGAGAATGCTGGGAATGCGGTCGTCAGAGTTTGTTATGACACCAACGACAATATTGTTGAAATTCCGAGGTGGATTTTGCTTCAGCTTCTTGAATGCCTCAACAAGACCTGATTCTGTCTCATAGCCCTCTTTCGAGGCGAAGCGGTGCAGCAACTTTGGTGCCAAATCTTTTGGTAACGGCTTGTCATCCTTCGCCAAAGACGTGAAGGTATTATGAATAACCTGAGTGATATTAGTGCGTTGTTTTGTCTGATGCACCTCCCGCATACTAACGTTAGTCCACCAATTCGTGGCGCCTAGACCCGTATCTTTTCCATAGTTCGGATTCTTCTTGGACTCTTGTTTGAAGGATGACTTGAAGGCGGCTTGTAGCTCATCGTCGTTAAAGTTGGTGAACCCGCATTGGCGAGCAACATCAGCGTATTGCTGCGCAACTGGACGAACAGGTCTGATAAGGGTTCCGAATGCATCGAAGCATAGGAGAAGGTTTCTCTTTGACATGATTGGCTGGATCGTAAGGTTTATTGCGGGAGGGAAAGGATGAAGTTACAGGTTCAAGAATGGCATTGTTTTTAACTCCACCAGATGATTACGTCATCTCGCGACAGTCGTTCTAGATGTGAGCTCAGCAATTGAACATTGATGGGGATCAACATTTTTACACAGGCTTAAGAAAGTATGTATCGTGTCAGAGCTGTCACCAGTGGGGTACTTCACAATTGCAAGTTGGGAATCATTATGCCTGAATCTCGTGTATCTATTCAGGGGGGACTCTGAGTTTAAGATCTAGCTGTCTATCCGTGTACTTATCCAGCAGTCAAGAAGTTCTGAACCTAAAAGCCCAAACATCTACCCATGTCCAAGTACAAATTCCTAAACTCTTCGTGCCGTGCTTGCGCATTTGTCTTGTGACTTCTTCATGTCTAGCCTAGACTCCGACCGGGAAACATATCTGAGAACAAAGAAAAGGTGGTGTTTTTTTGGTTGTTCATGCCGCTTAGAAGTGAGACTGAATCAAATACTGACGCATCCCAGACTTGGGAGCCTTCCCGAGAGTCTTGACGTCCAGGCCCTGAGCCTTGGCGATGGCATGAATTTCGGCCTCCCCACGTTTCCAAGAGGGGAACATAGTGTAGGTGGTACCCTTTTGGATGAAGAAGTCGTTGTAGCGGTGACAGACCATGTCGTGCTGAGCGACTACTTTGAAGTAGTGCATAGATTTGTCAAGCTTAGACTCATAGGTCCAGGCGATGCGAGGGTTGGCGTAGATATCGGCGTGAGTCTGGATACCCTGGAGGTATGAGATGAAAAACGCATCGTAAGCCTTGGTCTGGTAGGCAGCATGAGTGGACGAGGCCTCAGTGCCAGAGTGTCCATCTTGACCGACGATCAGCTTTGAGTAAAGAGATCCGGAGAGATGCTTGGAGAATTCAAGGCATCGGTCGACACACATCTGGTCCGGAGCATTGAAGAAGATAGAGCCGAGAGACAAGAAGATACGAGGGTTGGGAAGAGTAGCGAAGTAATTGTCACCCTGGATGAAGTTGCCCCACAAGCCAATGCAGGTGATTTGAGGGAAGTCGGTGGCAGACTTGTTGACATGCTGGGTCAAAGACTCCTTGCAGAGATCAAGGGCGATGTAGGTACAGGGCTTTCCCTGCTCGATGAAAGCCTGGACATAAGGAACGAACTTTCGGGAGTTAGCGGCTCCAAGGTCGACGATGACCGCGCCGGTGGCTGGCATGTCTTTAACGACATCGAAAGCAGTAGACTTGATGATTTCCAATTCATCAGTGGTCTGGTAAGAGTTGTCGGCAATCTGGCACCAATGGTGCATGCCGGTAGTGTATGCAACCTCCTTTGGGAAGTAGCCTTCTCCCTTGAAGGCGCTTGGGAGCTGCGAATCGAAAGTAGTATCGAGGGTAGATCCGCCGATGTCGATGATTGTCTTGTTGGCCGGAGCCCAAGACTTGGTGTACAGGGGTGACATGTCGTTGATGTCGGAATGGATGAAAGTTTTGTTCAGTGTTTTGAGACAACAGGTCTTCTGTAGAGTGAAGGTGAAAGGTTATTGTGAATAAGGGTAGTGTCGATAGAAGATTGGGTAAAGGATGGGATGGTTGATCGTTGTGGTGAGGAAAGGATAAAGTCAAGATTGCTGGAGAAGATATGGGAATTTATACGGTAGATTTTCAAGAAGATTTAGAGGCTGTTCTGCCATTGCCAGATGCTTTGCAGCTGTATTGCCAGTGGTACCGTGGTGTTTGAGCCGTTTGTTCAAAAACAGGGGAGGTGAAGCCTCTGACAATTGCAGCCAGATCGCGCAGTACTCCTGGCACTACACACAAGTTTGGCAGTGCCGTAATAGCGTTTCCTATTCCATTCCATTAAATGTATATAGTTTGGAGGAGAAGCTCTTTGGAAGTGCCTGGGAGCTTTAGAAAAAAAGACATTCAAGAGATATAAATTGCTTGTGAACAGTATAGCTCTTTGTGATATTAGCAAGACCAAACCAATAATCTCAGAACTTGACACTTTTCGAACCATGGTCTATTATTCCTGCTATTCAATAAAGTAGTTCAGATTTAAGACAAGGCGTTGTTGTCTGTCAAGCTCCTGAGCTAATGCTCGTCACCGTACTGGATGTAACTCGCAAATCGTTTATCCAACCAGTTCTTTATAAACACCTGTATTTCTAGAGACGCAAGGAGTGGACTACGAGACTTGCATGAATATCATTTGATTCTATGTAACCTGAGAATATGACAGTAAACTATCTGGCTGTCCAGAAGTTTCGGTCGACCAAAACACCAACTCGAGAGAACCAGCCTTTGATAAGGCTGCTTCATCATGAATATTTCTACGTATCTGATTGAAGTAAATAAAGGTTACAGAACTGCTCAAATTGGGTTTCTGTTGATTGTCAGTGGTAGTCAAGGAAGAGGTCATTGGCCCGGCAAACGAAGATCACTGTCTACACTATCAGTTCAATCATAAGCTTATGAGGTTTGAAAGGCCTGACAGGTCTGACAGGCTTGATTACGAAAGGCTTCTGGAAAGACTGGATGGAAAGAAACTACAGACGAATCGACTAATCTCCATCATCGGACTAGTGATATCCGATGTTCTTGGCAAGATATCTTGACCTATCCAATTCCCTTGCACTCGTTGTAGGGTAAATACACTCAAATGATAGCGTGGCATAACGAAAAGTGCCAAAGCCAAAATACGAATAATATGTGAGATCTAGGGGTCCTGAGTTACACGGTCGTATCGATTGTGGTGATCATCCGATCAACGTTAGCATTGGGCGGCCTCTGGACAAAACTGGTCTTGAAAGACGACGACTTCGTTGAGAGGCTGTGATATAACCTTAACAGAGGCTCACCCAAGACCGGATCGTGACTGTTAAGATCTTACTCCTAACTCTGGCGCCACTTGCGAAATACTCGTCACCAGAATGATGGATATGTGGCTGGGCTCACCATCAGGAAGCTCACGCCACAGGGTCTCACAGCAAGATCAATGTGCTATTAAGTCATGGAGTAGTCATTGCGCGTTAGTGGCAGCTCCCAAGAGGTGATCAGCGGTGGCTGAGGGGTTCCAAGTTGCGACCAGGTTAAATGACCTCATCACCCTTCGTCATATTGCAACGTCCATCCTTCGATAAGCCTGATTGACATTTGAACCGTTATCTCGCCGTTTTGTCAATCCAAATTCTGTCAAACCCTCAGTAATTGTTCACAACTGCAGTTGTTCATCTTCACAATGTCGATACAGGATGACCACCCCTTTGGCAAAGACAAAGAGAAGCGCTCGAAATGGAAGATCTTTAGTTCCTCGAAAGACAAGGACAAGGAGAGGGACAAAGACAAGCGCAAAAGCCAAGAACTTCAGATCCCAGAAACAGCAGAGACTTCAGGCGACTCGACATATGGAAGCAGTGAACCAAACAACTCATTGACAACTGAAGGCGATCTGAGTAACACAAAGAGTAACAGTGGATTGAGTCCAGGAAAGACACCGGAAAACGCGACGCCTACTCCAAACCTCAACCCAAATTCAGGACCGGATTCTTACACCAGCCCGACGATCAAAAGAGAGACGGTGACCAATCCTAATACCGGACAGACAATTACAACTACAACGACGACCACGACTACTACCACGACAGTCACAAACTCCAATGGCACGACTCAAACAATTGAGGAACCTCGTCCTGTTATGGAGTTGCCAACAGTCAGCAACCAAGACGTCACACCATCCCCGCATCCACCGCCTGTAGTACAGCCAGAGCCCGTACAACACACAACGCCCACGCCTGTTGAACCATCCCCAATTACCCCAACAGCACGTCGCAAGAGTATAGAGACTCCAGGCCGACGCCTAATTCCACCCCGCGATCCAATCCCCTCTCAGATTTCCAGCTCAGATAACAATTCACCCGCAATTCCGGAGCGAAACGTCAGACGCTCGGCGGAATTCGTTCCAGCGCCGTTACAAGTTGGCCAGGGCGCTTTTCCGCCCCCGCCTGCACCTGGGGATAAACCTGCGGCTGTGAATTATTCCCGACCGGCTAATAAATCGACAATTGCGAATTTGAAGTCCGCCGCTGCTGGTATCCATGTAAGTGTTAATCGATTGAAGTAATCAAATGTATACTGATGAATTTACAGGGCGCCGGCGAAACTCTTCGCGGAACACTAAACTCCAGCGTTGACAAACACTTCGGCGGCACTCCCCAAGCAATTGAGAAGAACCAAGCAGCCATCGACGCAGGCCGCTACGAGATCGACAACCGCACATTCTACCATCCAAACGAATACCGTCTAACACGGCCAGAAGGCTCCGGCCCGTCCCCTGAGAGACCGCCCGTTCCTGATGCTCAGTATGACTATCCGCCGTTCAATATGGGAAACACGACAGGAAGTCCTGCGGCGACGGACAAAGAGAGGGAGAAGAGGCACAGTAGGCTGGGAAGTTTGTTTGGCAAGAATGGAGGACGGTCAGCGTCGCAGCCTGGTGCTGATGCGACGCCGAGGGCGGAGAGGGGCAAGTTGAGAAAGAGGAGCAGTTCGGGGCCGGGGACGCCCAAGTTGAGTGTCGTGGGGGAATAATAGCAACGCGCCACGGGAGTTGAATCGTATATCTAGTCTAATGCCGCATTACGTACTCATCACGTTGAAATTGATAGTCGATCTCTGTGATGCTCACGACTTGATGCTTAGGTGTATCCATTGGTATTGAAGCATCCTCACATCGAGACACGAAAGTTGTAACGCCAAGTTTCATTATTGGTATCTGAAGATAAAAGAGATCGAAACTGTGAAGGTCCGACTAGTTTGAAACATAATGAGCGACGTATTCAACCTCCATATGGCTTCCAATTCCATCCTTGGTGCTGGAGTTAGGAACGCCAGGCTATAATCTTGTTAGTCAACGTCTCATTTCTTCGGGATTTTCAACTTACCCAATCTCCACCAACGGCAACGTTGAAGATGACAAACATAGGACTATGGCAAAGGCTCTTCCAGACCTTAGTATTGTTGACTTGAGCGCCCGTAACGCGATGAAAGACTCGTCCGTCGAGATACCAGGTAATAGACTGAGATCTCAGATTGCTGCTTCGTCGATCAAACTGGACCCGCCAGACATGATACTTGCTATCAGGAAGCTGAACATTCGACGTGATACCATTAGGCTCATTGCAGATTCCGCCCGGTGCCTTGTCACAGTGAACAGCGCCATAGCCAATCTTCTGCCCGTTGACATTCTCCATGATATCAACTTCTCCGCAAGCAGGCCACTCAACACCATTCCGAATCGCATCACCAAGGAGCCAAAAGGCCGGCCAGATCCCCTGCTTACTCCTCGCCGAGTTACCTCCCAGCCGCAAACTCGCTTCAACTCTAGTGATTTTTCCAAGCCTGGGCGTGAGGGTATACGTGCTCTCAATACGAGCAGACGTCCACTTTTTCGTCTTGCTTGAGAACCGGGGAATCAGCTGCAGCGTGTTTTGGCCAGTTTGTCGAAGAACACTTGTGCTCTTCACGTAGGCTTGGACTTCGTTGTTGTAGTTCTTTACGCGCTCGATGATGTTCCATGTGCTTGTGCTGGGGAATGTGTTGGCTTGGCCTTCGAAGCCTTGCTGCCAGACGCGCGTGTAGCCGCTGTAGGCGGGCGGTGTGACTGCCGCTGCGATGGCGAACAGAAATGTGAAGACGGTGAGGATCCAGGGAGAGAACATGGTGAGAATTTTAAAGATAAGGGGAAAGATAAGGAAAGGAATGCTGCGGTGTTGCCGCGTAAAGGGAAAAGGGGAGATAGTGCAGAGCGCACTTTAAGGAGAGTCGTCACGAAGATGGTGAGAGTGAAATACCGTCAACACCATCTCCTTTTCGAGGAAATTCCCTTTACTATATACATTCCCCATCTCCTTTAAGCTTACGAATAGCATACCGGTCTAGAATTGCCAGACGCCGTTCTGATAACAATAGGTTAGTGTCTGGAACATGTCTACGGAGTAAAGCTGGTTTCAATCCTTAGATCCAACGTGGGCTAACCCGGAACAGTGAAGCTAAGCCAAACGCAGCGCATTTCTCGACGCCACCATCTTCAATAGTCTCGTTTCTTTGATTGAAATATTGGAATTTTGTGGAATCGTGGCTTGATGGCCCTGGGCTATTGTGCAATTAAGCTTTGGTCCCTGATTCCAGGGCAAAAAAAGGGTAATGGATCTGGGTAAGCGCTCCTGCGAGGAACGTGCCACTCCATTGGTTTCATAGGAATGATTGAGGAATTGGATGGGAGTCTGGGCTTTTCAGAGAGGGTTGAGAATGAAGGGATGGGGCTTTAGGGTGTCGCACAACTTTGAGATAACCTTGGTTGTATTGGAAGAACCTTGAACGTGGAAACTCGAAACTATACATCTCGTAAAGTCATCAAATGAATGTTTTGCTGCGTTTTTCCCTGTTGACAATAGTCGTCGCCCCGAACACGCGCATAGCATGGCTTGTCTCCATCACATCCCTTTAGGTGGTGTTTAGTCTCGATAGGTCCGTCAAAACAGCAGTTCTGACAAGAGTGAAGAAGCCCTTCATGTGTATAAGGAAACCAAAGACGCCAACCACAGGGATCAGTAAGGGGATTATACCCACGAGCAAATTCGGAGTCGTAAACATCCGCATAACCAGAATCCCGAGTAACGCCCAAAAGCCAGGACCGATCATTTCTATCTCTGAAAATTTCTGCAGTGGGACATGTTCCACGTACGGGCCAACTTCGTAGCTCATCACCACAAAGCACAAGGCGAAACTTGTGAAGAGGAGCATCATGTCCAAGCCGAGAATTGCCGTGGTATAAGGGTGGCGTACTGCACCAGTTCTGTATATGACGTAGAAAGATGCAACGTTGGTGATGATAGAGAGGACGAGGGAGGCGACCAATAAGTGGTCGAGACTTTCTGCTGTGTTGTAGTCGACAACATGTATTCTGATGCGACCTTTGCAATCCTCTTCCAAAGTCTGATTCCATCTCCAGGGTTCGCAGTGCTTGAAATTATCGATGTCTTGGATAACAGCTTCTGTAAGGTTGAGCGCTCCGGGGAAATGGCCTGTGCAGGTCTTTTCCGCCGTCCCATTGATTCTGCATAGACCTGATAAGGTGAATTAGTGACTGAATGATACAGATAGCAAACAAAGCTCAACTGAACTTGTGATACGCGGAGTGGTTGCTTAACAGAAATCCCGAGCTGGTACACGTCCGGTATGATATCTCTCAACGCGACCGCACATTCTTCTTTCTAAACAAGGTCGATCGTTTCGCGTTTCCAGTTGACGAGGCTGTATTGTGGGGCTGTTGGCGAGTCACCTGCTGATAGAAAGCATACTTCGAAGGCGAAAATGACTAGCCCACGATGGTAAGTAGAGAGTCACGAGTGCGACGGGGAAAGGGGAGAAATGCCCTCACCAATATTCATAGTCATGACTATATAACGGCCTGCCATTGTAACGAATGTAAATATTGGATGGTGGATAAACAACGCGACACCGTCCGTGTTGCGTTGGATGCAGAGAGGAAAATGCTGCTTTGGTGGAAGTTGTTATGGTGGATGACTCGGAGTCTCAACGGTAAGGAACGAGAAAGTCTCTTGCCGGCGGCACCTAGGTAGGTCTGATACGGATAAGCAGGTACTGGTATGAAAGACGGGAGCCACCAGTCGAGCTTAGGTAACTTAGCATAAGTTTAGGGTATCTTTAGAAGATCATTAGGATAATTTTTGCCGAGTTTAGGATACCTTTTGCTGAGTTTATTTTGATAGCCATTATTAAGGCCCCGTGTTTTCTTGCCCCCTGAGGCCTGGCGAGGTGTCAGACAGTCTAGACGTGATTACCCCTGGTCTTACAACTGCCGATGCGGACGGAAGGGTAAGGTAAGCTTATGAGAGAAGCTTAACTCAAATCTGCCGACCTGCATACCGCACGTGAATGAAGTTATAGAGTTTCTTCGTTGCGAGCGGCTTCAAACAATCGTATACATCAAGCTATTCTTCTATTCTAATTCGCTAAATCATATTTTCGCTAGTCATAAATCCAACTCTCCGTAAGGTTGAGCCACCTGCGACAGAGCAGGCCACTTGTACAGCTTATGCTCCGTATCTTGAGCAGCCTGCTGGAAATACTGCATAACGTCATTCCATAGACTATCAGCGTTCTCCTGCTTACTCAAATCCACAGGCTCCAAGTTATTGGCAATCTGTGAGATTTGGATTCCAGCTGCAGCGAGCCTCTTGAGAACATCATCGTGGTCGTACCTTTGCTCCATTGTTCCAGGGATGGAAACCTTCTTGAGTGTCTCGACGAATCTAGGCTCTTGGGCACTTGCGCGGCCGATACCAACACCGTCGATGACCTGAAGAGAATCAACCATCGCCTTGATGCTCTTGAAACCTCCGGTGGAAAAGATCTTGATATCGCGCTTCAAAACCTTGACGATCTCTTCAGCTTGAACAAGGAAGTAGTTCTCTCGCTTCTTGTTCTCTTCCCGCTCATGAGCGAAGGCGAACTTCTCGTAGTTTCCTCCAGAAAGCTCAATGAAATCAACCTCGGCTTTCTCGAGAGCGACAGCAAAGGCCTTGACGTCTTCGATATCAATACCGCCAGGGGTGTATTCAACAGAGTTGGCCTTGATACCAACGATGAAGTTAGGGCTCACGCGACGCTTAATCTCAGCAAAAACTTCGAGAACAATGCGCATTCGGTTCTCGCGGCTACCGCCGTACTCATCGGTTCGCTTGTTGGTGCGAGGAGAAAGGAATTGGGCCAGGAGATAACCGTGAGCACCATGGAGCTCAATACCGTCGAAACCAGCCTTGTCAAGGAACTCAGCGGCGTGAGCGAAACCGTTGATGATGTTGGTGATATCCTCCTTGGTAGCAGGTCGGGGAGCAGCGAAAGTCCTTCCAGACATACCGGAGTTGACGAGCTGGACGTCTGAGGCACTAATGGGATGGGGGTTAACCCAGTCCTCGACCTGGCGACCAGCATGAGAGACCTGAGCGACCAAAAGACTGCCGTTCTTCTTGGCCTCGGTGGCCATCTCCTTGAAGCCGTCAAAGCGACGGCCCTCAAAGGGCTCATCGGCGGGAATGACGAGGTTGCCGGGGGCTTCGAGGTTGATGCCGTCGATGATAATGTTGCTGGTTAGGATAGTTCCCCAGCCACCAGCACCCCAGTTTCTGTAGAGGGCGATGAGTTCTGGTGTAGGATATCCTCGGGCAGATACATCTTTGGGGTCCCATGTAGCAAGCTTCTCAGACATAGCTGCCTTGAGGAAGCGATTGGGCGCTTGTCTCTTAGCGAAAACATAATCGAGAGGTTGTAATAGAGGTGCAGGGTCAACGACCTCGTTTCCATATCTTGGAGGAGCCATTTTGGAATATTAATTACAGTATTTCAAACAATTGGTATAATTCTTAAAACAGCAGGATCGCATCACGATTTTAGACGCGGCGCAACAAGTCTTTATATAAACTCTATAAAATTCTATGCGAATCTTGCGCCATAACAAAAAGAACAGACCACTCCGCAAGATCACGACTAGGTTACAGCAAAAAGTCCGCAAGTGGAGTTGGTGATGGGGCCTTTGCCTCGGTACATGAATCGTTTAGTCCTAATCCGACGGGTAAGTTACTCAGCCGAGTATATGAGCCGTGCCCATCGAACATTCTGTGACGTTGACAATAACGTTATATGGGGCGCGGTTAATTCCGTCGAATCTATCCGTATTTATAAGCTAGAACAACGCGTGTTGCTTTCAAAGGTTGTTGGTTGTTGTTCAAGCTTTTATTGGTCATATTCAGAGCAACGTAGATTTGTTGTTGGCCGATTATGTACGTATTGGATGCTTCGATACCTTGAGACCTTTTGCTTCCTGATTGTCACGCTTTTCTTATAAATGTTCGTATGGAAGTTCCTTACGAGGCTCTATACGCCGGAGCAATTGTTGCACCGAACAAGGCACGGTCCCACAAGCATTGACGCTTTGGTAAAGATTGCCGCTCGTATCCACTTCACCGCCGTTAATTGAGTTGGAGGCGATACATGATCTGCCATGCATAGAGCAGAATGGCATGACAACGTGATGCTATAGAATCAATGTCTTAACAAAATCCCGTTAGAGGAGGACTGAATGGAGTTACATGATATCACCTTACTCCCCCGAATCCTCTGCTCAATTGATCAAAAGAGATGCTATCGTGGTTTGCTTCATGATTCTTTGTAATCTTCGTTTCCTAGACTGAGTTTGCCTCCCAAAGCTTTTCAATTATTTAGTGATTTGCGAGTCCATGACTGACATTTTCATGGAGAAGCATCGTCCTGTGAAGCGTCCACTGTATGCTGCAGTTAGGTGTTGGAAGCTTGGTCATGATGTTGTTTTCAAAATCAGAGTCCTTTTGGGAAGGTGGCTCATACTAAACTCTATAACATCCATACCGACGACAGCAATCTCAACAGCGCGTGTAAGGGCTTGTATCCTGGCTAGGGGAGGAAAGAGAACCCAAGACCTCGGCCCTGAGCAATAACATTATTTAGGTAAATCTAGCTTAAGCCGGGAGATCTCTTTACCAAGTTTATTTTAGCATTCGCATTCCAAGTCTCGAGTTTTCTTGCCCTCAACGCTTATGTACCAAGCAAAACTTCAGGCTGCATCCCAAAGAGTCTTGTACAAGCATGTGCCCTGGCGTTGTTCACCAATGCAACTCGATCTTCTCACCAACAATTTTTGCATTAAACCACTCGACAATCTCGATCCTGTCCTGAACAACCTTTGCACCCCGAAGGACATCACTTCGAATCAAAGCCTCAGCCGCCCACCAAAGTCCAGCAGACGCAAGATTCCGCGCGATGCACTGTCGCGAGCCAGCTCCGAAGTAGAAGCTGTCACGCAACATCTCCTGAGACGGATTCAGCCACCGCTCTGGCATAAACTGGTGTGGCTCTGCAAAGACTTCGGGATTATGGTGCAGCATGAATGCGCCGGCACCGACGCTGGTACCAGCTGGAATGTTGGGTAGACCAGGAACCTGCATTCCACCAGGGGGGACAATGCGAGGGAAGCGAGTTGGGTTAGCCATAGATAGACGTAGACTTTCTTTGACGACACCTGTGAGATAAGGTAGGGATTGGGCGTCAAGTTTAGTGTTTTCGATGACTTCCCTGTAAACACGGTCGTATCTTGAAGAAGGGTTAGACCTTCTTTGCGAATAGCGGGTTATATGACTTACTTCTCGGGATGCTGAGCCAAGTTCCAGCAGAGTATCGCCATTGTCGTCCCAGCAGCGTCGGTGCCAGCAAACATGACATCAACAACTTGAGCTATAGCCTCTTCGCGCGAGATACCACCAGCCAGCAATCGACCCTGGAATGTCTCTGGTTCAACGTCCTTTTCTTCCACGATGCTTCTATCAACCACCCGAGTAGCATACTCTTGTATCATATCAGTGCTCTGGGTAACGAGAAGCTTCTTCTTGTCAAGCTTCGCCGACCAATCGTCGACAAAGTCATAGAACCACCCCGGTAGGTAAAAGAAGCGACCCCCAGCGACGAAGTTATTGATGAACTCGGTGACGCGGAGGCGACCATTACTGATGCCGTTAAAGCAATCGCCAAAGAGGTATACAGTCACTGTATCCAAAGCGAGAGCGCGAGACAGGTTGAGGACATCTACTGGGGCGCCATCTGCTTCATCCTTCCTGCGCTGCATCTCAGCCACAAAAGCATCGAGAACCTTGTCAACGTCCGGTTTGCCCTTTGCGATTCGTTGATGGGCGAACATGGGCGCAACAGCTTTGGCCCTTGGTGCCCGATGAGCCGGGTCCAGAGCCGAGAAGATAGTCTCAAAGCCATTGACGTCGTAATTACGGTAGATAGGACTTTTCATGTAGCCGCCGTTCTTGATGTAAATGAGGCTGAGAGCTGCGCCATCAGATACGTCGACCTCATTGGGGGCGATTCTCACAACCGGGCCATATTTCTTGTGCAGCCTGTCGATGACGCGGCATTCAACTCCTGTCCATGTGAGCCACCAGAGCCAGATGGGGGTGAAACGGGCGAGGAGAGGGCCTGGGATGTGACCGAGGGGGTCATTGTACAGTCGCCAGAGAAGGGCAGTCAGAAGTGCCACTGTAATAGCCGCGCTGACGTGTAGGGGGCTTGCGAGGCCTTGGATATAATTAGATGTGTCGACAGCCATGATATTTGAAATGATGAAAGGAGATTTGTGGGCGGAGAAGAAACGGCGAGTCCGAAGTGAAATGAACAAGGAGTGAGGTCAGCTAATAACGGTTGCAAGGCAGAGTTGAGGCTTGAAGCGGGGTGCGTTGGTGACGTCCGGCTTTGGTGTGTATTAGGTGAGTGCCATTCAATGTACCTACAGGCATGTTCAACGTTTACTTGCCCAATAGGCGTGTCTGACACTCAGTTGTGCTGCACTCAGTATTATGGCTTGAAAAGAGTGACAGGCAATGTGTAGGTAGTCGCATGATGGAGATGTTCACATCCATCCGTTAGGCTCAAGCAAGATGCAACGAGTGTATACATGCCAAATCGACAATCCTGACCTTCAGGCAAAAGTTTTGCCCTCGGCCTGCCATCAATACAAACCGTGCCTTCTCACTTCTTGTTTTCTCCTCAGCCTGATTCTGTACATCTGATGAAGTACTCTGCACTGTAGCACACCACGCATATGCAACTGCACACCGGTCATCCACTGTCAGACCAATAACATGCAGTCTTCCACTGTAACATGATGTCTGCAGTCGTACCGAAACGTCTCATACGAGACATGTGCACGCCCGTAAGCCTGCCTCCGTTGCCACCAACTTGCGACTGCCCTATGTAATACTTGGTAGGCCCTGTAATACAGGCATTCACTCCCACTGCGACGACACCTGTATACCTGAGGCTCACTGTAGCCATGCTCCAAGCATCTAATTGCCCTCTTCAGCATCCACAATCTCTACACCTACATCCCATCATCGCTTTCATTTTAGCCGCTTCTCGCGTTGCGACAGAATTACAATCTGCCTTGCATGCATCCACACACAATCCGACACTATGAGTTTTGGTTTCTCCGTGGGTGATATGCTTCACCTGATTGAGCTGGCCCAGAAGACCCGGCGATCATTTATCGATGCGCCAGCTCAATTCAGACAAATATCCGAAGAGTATCACAGCCGTTAGACCCTGTCCGTCGAGAGTATTTGGCTGACACTGAAAACAGAGTTAGAACGCTTTCAAATGTCTTGCGCGACCTTGAAGATGTCATTCCCGAGCGTGCGCTGCCAGAGGCCCTCTCCGAGTCCCTCAGGGACCATGTCGACGTTTGCACCCGCTTACTGGAGGAGATACAAGCGGTGTTACTCAAGTACCACGCTCTGGATGGCAAGAATGGCAAAACGCGAAAAATATGGAAGAGAATTCGCTGGGAACCCGATGACATTAAAGATATGCGACAACGATTAACCTCCAACATTGTCTTGTTGAGCACCATCAACGATACACTCAACGGGTACGTGCCCCATCTCATCCCAGAAGAGGCAATCTGACAATTCTGCAGACACTCTCTGGTCAAGGTACAGGAAGGAATTGATCGGCTTCATGACTTTAATGAAGACCAAGAGTTCACCACTATCACGGGATGGCTCTCGTCGCTACAGAATGCAGCGCAGCATAACGATGTATTGACCAGACGCCATTCCGGTACTGGGAAATGGTTCCTCACCTCTCAGCAATATGTACATTGGCGAGAGTCAACTCGCGGCACGCTGTTCTGCCCTGGTCTTCCAGGTGGAGGAAAGACCGTCATTGCTGCGTCTATTATAGACGACTTGCTGCATAGGTTTGAGCCAGAGGACAGAGTCGGTGTCGCATTTTTATACTGCAGCTACAAGCGACAGCATGAGCAGAGTTTCGAAGCTTGTATGGGGAGTTTGCTCAAACAGCTTGTCCAGCAATTACCCAAGATGCCCCCGACTATTCGCAATTTGTATCGCCGGCACAAAAACAACCAGACAAGGCCATCTTTAGATGAGACTGTCCAGGCACTTCAAGCTGTTATTGACTCTCGCGAACAGGTCTACTTGGTGGTAGATGCTTTAGACGAGTACTCCAAGACAGCTGGTGACTTGACGAGCTTCTTGGGTGGTATCTTCCAGTTGCAGTCGGAGCGCAACGTTAACATTCTAGCGACATCGCGGCCGAACATTGCTGGTATCAGGCGTTACTTCAACAGTGGGATGGAGTTGGAGATCAGCGCCCGAGAGGAAGATGTGCGCCAGGTGTTGGAGAATGCAATGCCTGGGATGCCGAGCTGTATCTCGAGCAAGCCACCTCTCCAGAAGCAGGTTGTCGAAGGGATTGTCAAAGCTGTCGATGGAATGTAAGTTGGTGGCATGCAATCCCTCATGCAGCCTTCCATGCTAACCAGCCAGGTTCCTACTCGCGCGGCTTCATCTTGATTCGTTGCGCGATAAGCTGCGCCGGAAGGAAGTCCTCAAAGCACTCGAGAACCTTCCAACCGGAGCTGAGGCTCTCAACATCGCATACAAAGAAGCCATTGAGCGCATCGACTCCCAACGACCGGGCTGTCGTGACCTAGCCAAGTCGGTCCTTACGTGGATCAGCATTTCTCGCAGACCTCTAACCATGTCGGAACTCAGACACGCGCTAGCTATCGAGTCTGACGAGACCGAACTTGACGAGTGCAATCTTCCCGAACTTGAAGACATGTTGTCTTATTGCGAAGGGCTTGTCGTTGTCGACGAGAAAAGCAACATCATCAGCCTGGTGCACTATACGACCCAAGAATACCTTGACCAAGTGAGACACAAGTGGCTACCCGATTCCCACAAAGAAGTTGCTCTTAGTTCTCTTGCCTACCTGTCATTTGACGACTTTGCCGCGGGTGCCTGCCAGAGCGACAGTGCTTTCGAGCATCGCTTGCAAAAGCATATCCTACTAGACTACTGTGCCAAGAACTGGGGTGACCATGTGCGCGATGCCATCGATGAAGAAGTCGATGAAGCAGCACTTGAGTTTCTTGAAGACGATCAGAGAATCGCTAGTGCGGTACAAGTCCGAATGGTGGCGGGCTACCATTTCCAGGGCTACAGTGCCAAGGTGCCCGTAAAAATTGGTGCTGTTCATATCGCGGCGCAGTTTGGGCTCACCAAGATTGTGTCACAATTGCTTGACGATGGCGCAGAGGCAGATGTCAAGGATGACTTTGGCAGAACACCGCTGTCATATGCTGCCGAATACGGCCACAGGGATACCGTGGAACTGTTGATGAAGCACGCAGACACGGATACAGACTCTACGGATGAGCAGGGTCGTACGGCATTATCGTGGGCTGCAGGGCGCGGACACGTTGATGTACTCAAGACCCTGCTCAATTGCCCAACTGTCAATGCCAACACGAAAGACTCGCATTCTCAATCGCCGCTCTCATGGGCTGCACGTATGGGGGCTGCAAATGCAGTCAGGTACCTCGTCACGAGAAAAGAGGTAGACAAAGAGTCGCGGGACAGAAGTGGGCAGACTCCGTTATCATGGGCCGCTTACAAAGGGCACCTGGAGATCACAGCGATGCTGGCGGAGTCACCTGGAGTTGACATCGACTCAAAGGATGACTTTAGTCAAACGCCTCTCTCGTGGGCAGCGCACAACGGACATATTGGCGTTGTTGCTTATCTATTGAGTACTTCCCGTGTCAAGGCTGATACACCAGACGCAGACAATCGCACACCACTGTCGTGGGCGGCACACAATGGCCACGCCCCGGTAGTCAGATTGCTGGCCTCGCGATCGGACGTGAATGCCGACAAGAAAGACAACAACGGGCAGAGTCCGCTTTCTTGGGCGGCGCGCGAGGGTCATATAGACGTGGTCGAGTTTCTAATGACTCTCGAAGACGTCCAGATCCATGCTGCAGATCGACGTGGAAATACGGCGCTGAAGTGGGCGGCGTGGAATGGGTATGCGGACATTGTGCTGGCCTTGGAGGCGAAGAGACAGCGGGGTGGTGCCGCAAGACGAATATCGCTATTAAAGACCGAGTTTGAGACTACGACAGAGCATATAGAGGACATATCGGCGCCTCATGTTCAAAGGACAGTGTAAAGTAGCCAGGGTGCGATGTTGTTCAAATGATTGGGATTTGTGCATAGACACTGACCGTTGGACAAGCTTTGAGGAAGTATACATCACGATTTAACGAAATAATGAGCGTGTAAATAGATAGTGGAGGAGGAAAGAAAGTCTTTGAAGGCTTCCCATCAATCCTGCGGGCCTCCATCGAGGTGTCTGATGTCCAACTCGTCCACGCCAGCACTCGTGGCTTTCCCATCGTACACAAACTCAGCCATGATCTTGCCAGTCCCCGGGCCATTCTGTATTCCCCAGCAACTATGACCCGAAGCAATCCACAGTCCCTTCACTGATGTGCTACCCAAGATGGGACCTGGCACATCACCTTCGACGTTGGGTAAGTAACAGGCCTGTCGCGACACCACCTCACCGGTCCCAAGCTCATCAGAAATGGCACCTACATGCGCGAGAATATTGTCGCACGTTTCTTTATCTGGTAACACCGCGTCGGCCGTCTCTGGGATGTTGAAGGCCGCTACATCATCGGTATCGCCTGCGGCCCAGACTGTGTTGTTTGGTCGGGTGAAGATCTCGGCTGTGACATGCTTCGCGCGACGGACACCAGATGTCGCGAGAGAGATTTCTGTGAAGAGCATGTAGCCTGACAGTGGGCGCGGTCGCCTAGGACGCATTATGACTGAGTGTTGGCGCAGGCCGACAATTGGTGCTTCAGGGAGGAGACTCCGCGTCCAAGGCCCAGCGCAGAGGACGACGTCTGTCGCTGGGACAGTGACGCTTGAGCTGTCGCCTTTTGGGATGTAAGTCACTGACTTGGCAGTCCCGCTGACGGTATCAATGCCAGTGGCGCGGCCCAAGACAACGTTGGCGCCTTTCTCAACCGCCAACTCCGCCATGGCCTTGGTGAACTCGAATGGAATCACCTGTGCTGTGTTCTCCGGCGTGCCTGTCGACCGATAGCTATGCACATTCTCAACATGCAGCCAGTCCAAGTCCGCTGGCACCGTCGGGATGACCATATTTCCCCTGGCGCCAGCATCCGAACCCGAAGCTAATCCGGAGCGCGTCCGACCCCGGGCGCCGAGTCTAGCGCTGTGGATACGCCGATAGCCCCATTTATCGGCTCCGTCGTGGTGGGCTGCGAGGTCGGCGTGAAGCTGGAAGCTGAGAGGGACGATGCAACTGGGGTATGCTAGTGAGGTAGTGAGAGTCAGTAAAGGTCAAATCTGCCTTGCCATTCGGAGTTTTACGATACTTGACTTACCCCACAGTGCTATGAGACCCCCGGCTTTGCCTGATGCAGCGGCTGCGATGCTTGATGCTTCGAGAATTGTAATTTGGTCTCTTTGGGGATTGTAGGCTGGGTGTCGGGTTAAATAGTAGGCTGTACAGCACCCGATCACGCCGCCACCTACAGATCTTGTTAGCCGTTTGTGTTTGACATTCCCACCGAGGGCCTACCGATGATGACAATATTACGAGGTTGATGATCTGGGGGCATTTTTACTCAAATTGGCTGTATTTGCTTCCCGACTGTTCATGTGAGAATCCTAATCGTCGCGCAACAGTTTTAATACCAGGCAAATTGAGCATTCCTCACTCTCCTCGTCAGCCGCAATGAACGGTGCCATTGAGATTCAAGCTTGGCGACAGACCCGCGAGTGTCACCACCTCTCAGCCATGTACTGCACATGTCTCAGAGCGGCGGTGCGCATCCAATCCTACAGGGCTGGCCCCCTCGCCTCCGGAGGGGTGCATTCATTGCGCAGGGACCCCAAGATCGCTGACCGTCCAGTCTCGACTCATGCTTTACGCCAAGTATCAGCAGTGATGTGACGACTTGCAGTTATGGCACTCGGTCAGGCCGAGAGGATGTCGCTCGCGACCGAAAAACGGCCAGAGGTTTCTGGGCACTTGTTGTTCTGAGACCCCCGTAAGCAGAGCGAATGGGCGACTTGCATTACGGGCGGAAAACCTGGGGATCGGCGATCTGGAGCTAGCTGAGGCTCTGTGATATGAAGTTTGTTATGCAACGTGCGCCCGACCCTTCCGCTGTCTACGGGAAGTCTTGAAAATCCTCGTGGCAATGTGCGGTCGGCGTAAGTATGTGAAAGAAAGGGGTGGGTAGAGGTATACATGCACCTTATGAGGGGTTGGTTAACTATGGTCAAGTATCCTTATTTACTGGAATCAAGTTGCGTCTAAGGCCTCTGGTTCTAGATCATCGAAGGGCGAGAGCAACAGTTATCCACGCCTCTTTTTTTAATGTTTTGTTCTTTCTATATGACCTTTAGATACCTTTCTGGCCCCTTTTACTGCTTAGATTTGTACATCTCCTCAAGTGTAGTTCGGATCTGTTCAAGGAGATCATCTACCTGTTCCTTGTTCCCAACTGTGATCCTCAGACAACCAGAGCAGCCAAGCTGCTTACTACGATCCCGTACAAGGATAGGCCCTCGGGTAGCCAATGAATCCTTGAGGGCCGTTGCCGTAGCATTGTCTGGTACACCACCCTGGTCCGCAGGCTTGTTGAGAAACTGGGCCAATACAAAGTTCGTGTGGAAGTCACCAAGAAATCTGCCAAAGCCCGGAATCTTTGGGAGCTCTTGCAAGAGTCGATCTCGTTGCTGAACCATCAGGGCATGATTCTCTTCCATTAGACATAGTCCTTCTGGCGAGAGTGCAGCACTCGCTAGTGCCACTGTTGGCGCAGACATGTTGTACGGCCCGCGAACATTGTTCATCAGACGAGCAATTTGGGGCTGAGAGTAAGATATGCCCAGTCGGATTGCCGCCAGACCAAAAGCTTTGCTCATGGTATGTGCAACGATAAGATTGGGCCAAGTGTTCACTTCAGTGACAAAACTGTATCCTTCTGGCGCAAAGTCAATGTACGCTTCGTCAACGACCACAATACCATTCCACGTCGGATGCTCTAGAACCTTGACGATATCAGATCGTTTGAGAAGGTTTCCAGCTGGATTTCCAGGTGAGCAGATGAATACCACCTTGATAGTAGGATCTGCAGATAGAGCCTCGTTGATAGCATCAGGCCTCAATGCAAAGCCATTGTCAACGCCGAGATTGACCTTCACAACGCCCACGTCATTGACATGAGCGCTGACGTCGTACATTCCATAGGTAGGGGGAGAGATGAGAATCTTGTCTTTGCCGGGGGTGCAGAACACCCGGATGATGATGTCAATGGACTCATCGCCTCCGACAGTGAGGCAGACGTTCTCTACAGTCAGAGGTTTCGTGCCTTCGACTTGACGGAAGTCACAGAACTTCTGCCTTAGCTGCATCGAATGGCTTGTTTGTCGATTAGAAGATGATCTGTGTATGAAGGTTCAGACTTACGCGTCGGGATAGCGATGCAGCTGTAGCCCTTTCGGGTCGACAGTTGACTCCTCAATGACAGCTACCTCGTGTGCGCCCACCGCGTTGAGAGAAGCATACTCTCCATTATCCCCGTTAGACTTTGAGCCAGATCTACTGAAATCAATGCTCGGTCCAAATGCATTCTCATTGGCGTCAAGAAGAGTGATGTCTGCACCCGGCGGATAATCGCTACAAACATTTAGTACTTCCAAGTGAAATCAGATATCGCCGGGGTCAATTACTCTCTCTCACTGGTGTAGGGCTCCAAAGCGAGAATGTTGGGCCGCGCACACTTTGTGATGTCAAATGGGCTGTTTCCTCGCATCTTGGGAGCGACTGGGTGACCTTTTCGGAATATGATGGGTAGCAAAAGTATAGAATCACTTGTGAGAGAAGGAGCTGATAGATGGTGGCCCGAATGCTAAGGGGGAGGTCGCCAGGTATAGAAATCAGGCTCTGGCTTCTTACCGCATATTGGCGCCTGGGCCGGGTCTCTGTAAGATGTGGCGTACTGGTGACATCCAGGTGATTGGCACGCTGTACAAGTCGGGGATGAAAGACGGGTTCGAAACATACTGTCCTACCTGTAAACCGCGTCATGTTCTCCAAGGGTGCGGCGGGCTGAAAGCATCAGAGGTAGGCTGTATGCCCCGTGGTATGATAATCTCAGAGCCCAGAGCTCTGTGCAACTCTTCAACCCAGAGGAGAGAAAGATAACAGGCTTGAAGGAAGCGACCCTAAGTCGTTGTTCTGATCCCTGTGACTGAAAGTAACAAGTCTTTCTGCTCACCGGTGCCAAGGGGTGAGCCGCCATATACAACGCATAAGACACCGCTGGACTCCATAGAAAATAATGGCCTCGTTTCCGCCGCAGAGCCTCTTCTCCCTCTCACAGCTAATCGGAACAAATCTCAATTTCCTATGCTATGGTCCGTTATTCATACTAGGTCAGGGTCTGCATTTATTTTGGCTGCAGCCGGTGTGATATGGATGATGTATTGCTGTGGCACATTTAACGTAAGCTGACCAATACCATTGTTGGAGAACGGATCAGGCTCGGAATGTCTTGTATGACAAAGTGAGGGGGAACGATGGTGTGCGACCACTTCATGCTGTACTACCCTAGCCTTTAGATAAATCCTGGATCCATAAGGGATAATATTGCTTGGCGGCTTGGACAAGTCTGGTGATTGTATATACTGTCCTCGGGGGGCAAGAAAACACCAACCTTAATACAAGGTGTCAAAATGACTTAGCAAAGAGTTCCCTAAGCTTAGGCTAAGTTTACATAAATGTTTTTATCACTTAGGGTTAAGGTCCCGAGTTTTCTTTCCTCCCCTAGACTGTACACCCTGTTGGGTTATATCGGCCTCTGTAATCGTGTCTATGGGCCAGACCAGCCCAGAACCTCGGGATCCCTTACCCATGAGATTTGACTACGTTATATGACTGATAAATACTTTGATCTTATCATTGAAGAACGTATCATGTGATTTGTCACGTTACTCATAAATGAACTGAGTTGAAGTAAAGTTTGCTGCATAACATACGTGGAGAGCAACGATGAATGAAGCTTTAATTGACAGCACGTGGATAAGATACTTGATTAGTGAATAAAATAAGATATTATTCTAAAGATTCAATCTAACTGCCCTGCGATCAAATTTGTTGATTGCGAGTCGAGGAAACGACGCTTCAGCCTTCCTCAGAGGGCATAGGCGCCCAAGCAAGGCACTTGACCGCGAGAATGATAATACTTGTGGCCGCATTTTGTGTGGTAAACTCCGCATCCCGAAAGTATGTCACAAACATAGATTGTGGCAAGTATCCTTGAGGTATGGAAAATACCAAACCTTGATACCACATCGTATCATCTAAGCTCAAAGTTGGACCATAACAAGATTCAGACTAAACAAAGACGAAGCTGCGCAGCACTAATCTCTTGCTGCGCCTAAACCCTATAGCAAAAGCTTGAATATTGAAATGAATTTCTCCAAGCTGTATTTATGGGGGCTGCCGATCCATCCGCAGACATTCCAGCCAAACTCCTCATCGCACATATGACCCCGTTGAATCTTTCACCATGGCGCCACGTATTCCTCAAAGCCTGACAGCCCTTGCAGGCCCGACAAACGATACCCGCTGGACGACAAGATCCAGCTCTCAGCCCAAGCCCCCTTCGAGTCTCGGCTCATCTCCCTGGCCCAAGACAGCATCGATCAGACTCTATGAGAAATTGGAGAGATGTAAAGAACTGCAACGAAAGTATGAGGAACAACGAAACACTATGGAGGAGTCTAATGCAAAGGGTCAAAATCACTCGTTGGAGAGCATTGAATTTTGCATAACTCTCACGAAGTGGCTTCGCAAACAAGTGCAGGAAGAGTGTAGGAGCTACCCATACCCTCCCTCTGTTGACAAATATTAACATTTCCAGATGATAAACTGCCTTTAACTGTCCGGGGGCTGCTGGAGTTTCTTCGGTTAACTGGGGAGTATGCTTCCCGGTGGTTTGGAACAAGGAGTGAGGAGTGAGGACAGGGTGTTGGACGAGTGTTTCCTATTTTCTGGTAATGACCTTTCCTACGCGACGACTAGTAATGTCAAATTGAAGCCAGCTTTGGGGTTTCCTATTCCACTACACGCCGCTAAAGACTCTCAAACTCTGAACCACCTTGTCGGTGACTCATCCACATGCGAAATCCTTTGTCCTCAACTCATGGTATAATGTCTAAGTTGTGAGCTAGATGTGCTGTTTGCAGTTGAGACTTGTGGCTGAGAGCTTAAAACAGCAGAGAGAACTTAGTAACAATTAGCCCACCGCCGGCAGATCATTTAGGGGAGATGGGAACCAGTATAAATGCCCCCTTCCCTCCAATGTGCCCTTGTCTACATGTTTCCCCCCTCACATTTCTGCATCGCGACGCTACCTCCTCTTAGTCTGTTCCACCATGCGGTGTCTATCGCCGAACAAAAGGCTGTGGGATAGCTTGCCTAGCGAAATCCGCCTTCTCATCCTCCAAAGTTTGACGCAGGATGGCTCCTCGCTAGCTTGCCTGGCCGCCGTATCCCGAGCGTGGCAGGCTGACGTTGAGTGATACAATTTTTCTCGCATCAGATTAACCCCTAGCGCCTCATGGACTTTCGCTCCATGATCCGTCGCAATCAGGGCCTCGTACGCTACATCTGGTTCTGCTTAGAACTAGATGAATATGATTGTACGCAGTGTGCGCCTATCGGCGGTGTGCTCACAACCGAAGAGACGATAGCGGCATTGACTGTTAGCGACACAGAATACCGTTCTATTACCACAGCCTTCCAGGGTTTATTCTCGGTTCTCAGTGAATGGGATCAAGACAGCAACTTAATTCTCGACATTAGCATTTACTCGCCGAGTGACGCTCAACATTGGTTTCCCTACCTAACCTTTATGCCTGATAGCCCTTCCAATAGGCTAGATGCCTAGAGCTGACCACAATAACCCAAAGCTATCATGACCCTCCTCACGGTTGGGTTACTGGTTTCAGATACTCAGCTCCACATCCGGCAGCGGTCCGTAAAGCTTTCCATTTTATTATCGAAGAGGGAGCGCCTGATGATGACGAATCAGAGTTCCAGTGGTGGGATCAGCTCCCTTCAGTCTCCTCCGTTACTAGTATACTTCTCCGGCAACAAAGCCGCCGTAGATGGGAGCCAAGAGCGCTGGCCCATATGCTGGCCCGTTTCTCCCGACTCCAGGAAATCCATTATGAGCCCTGGAGAGAATGGGGCACTTCCCATCGCATTACAGATAAGGGTAAGTATTATTACCCTCCATTCCTTCATATTTGTGTATAGGTCTTCGTTATAACTTATGGCTTACCACTTACATTTACGGTCTAGAATATGTATCTCTTTTTGAGTCGATCCAACATGGCCACGATCTTCTTAAAAGGTTGGTAGTTTTTGAGAACTTCAACCAACAGTATCCAGTATTTATGCAACGATTTCTCGACGGGGAGGATTTGGGTGGCTGCGACAGTTTTCGGAATCCGTCCCCAGCTGTTGGCCGAATGATTGCACTCGCCAGCCTCCCGCTAGAGCATCTCGCCGCCTCCTTTATAATAGATGCTAGTCATTTCTTCGCCATCGACTCCTCTTGGGAGTGGCCTAACCTAACCTCGCTGGTATTGACTTCCCAACTCCTCAAGCCGGAAGGGGATTCCACCAAGATAGACGCTCTGCTACAGGCAGCGGCGGTGGCGGCCCTCAGGATGCCACGGCCAGAAACCTTGGAGATTTGGAACGGACGAAGAGGGTTGGCGGCGCTCTTTCAGTATCGCGGGATCCGTTGTGCACGGCAAGGCAGGATTCTTTGGAGGGCCACATGGAAATATCACATAACACCCCCTGTACTCCAGGCTTGGGAAGCCGTCGGACATCTACATACCAGTTGGATACTCGATGTGGTCCAGGAACAGGTGGATGAAGCATCCATACAGTCACATGGCGATGCCTTGCACCAACTAATGCTGTCTGGCCAAGCCATACGGTCTGTCTCGTTGCAGTAGATCCTGGGTGAACAAAAGGCTCTGGAGGGCGTGGATATTGTGTCATGATTCTGGATACTACGTCAACTGAAAGCGGAGGCAAGGGTCTCCGTCAGCTTGGGTGCTTTGGCATGATTGTTAAGTAATAGAGGCATCTACCTCCGTTATAGAAGCTGCACAATGTCTCGATTTTGGGGGCTAGAAGTGTTATTTGTAGTTGAGATTTGTGGCTGTGAGCTTATTCCGGCACAGAGAACTTAGAAACGATCTAAGCTCCTATATGCTTCCCGAATGTCTGTCCAACTTTGAGTACCGTCTCAATGTGTTGTAAACTCAACTTGACCTCCTCAAATCTCGCAAGAGTCCTCGCCGTGTTCAGAGCATTAGAAATCTCACGTCCGTTAAGCTTATGATGTATCAGGTCGTCAGCTGCCCGACTACTCAATTCCTTCCCACCAATCTCAGTCTCATCAATGGGGACAGCTTCAAGGTTCTGTTTCCAGATCTGGCGGCGAACTTCTGCCTCGGGTGGACCGAATGAAAGCGACAGGTGGATTCGGGACTTCATCGCAGCATCTATACTGCTCAGGCGGTTTGTTGTTAGAAAAACAATACCTGAGAAATATTCGAGGTGTTTGAGGAATACAGCCACGAGTGCACTGCGAGTGGTGCTATTGGAACTTATATCTCGGCTCTCGAGGAAAACGTCTGCTTCGTCAAATAGGATTATCGCGTTCCAGGTCGTGGCGTATTGCAGAATCTGTTTGAGCCTGTACTCAAACGCGTATGCTCTTCATTTGTGAGATCAGCACCTACGCCTCCGATCAGTCCCCAAAGGAGAACTACTCACCTATCATATCTGTTTAACTCGCTCATGCTTGTGGACAAAAGAGCTTTCTTGGACATCTCGGCTGCTGTTTCGGCAGAGAGCGTCTTACCGGAACCAGGAGTTCCATGCCTGAAAGTCGAGTCAATGTCGTCCGGCAAATTCCCAAAACCGACTTACAGAAGAACCACTAGTCCTTTGCCCTTTTGTTCTGACAAGCTCCGGACTCTCTCTGGGTGTTTGTGAGACATGACAAGAGCTTTCAAGACTTGCTTTTGTTCCTGATCAAGAATGAGTGATGACCATGCGTTCTCTTTCCATGTCACATCCCTCAAATTATCCACTAGATAGCGACACCACTCCTTTCGGCCGGTGGAGTACCCCAGTGCATATGGCGGACAGAGGAAAAGTTCCGGATCATCAACCTCTTCAATCATGGTAACGTGGCTATAGTTGTCTTCTTCGAAGGTCTTGCGATCAAGTACGACACGTCCGGTTTCCTGTTACTGTTAGTACTATTCATGGAAGTTGGATGAAAGCCTACCGTGAATGGTAGCCAGATGGGCGGATAGTCTGCCATATTAGGGTCAAAAAAGTCAAGTGGAGGCTCTTTTAGCCACTCTGCGATACCATCATAGTCTTTTGTCAAGATCCCGCGATTGGTGATGAACTTTTTGCCTCGTTCAAGAAGTTCGATTTCTAGATCTGGTCCACGATCACTGAATTTTCTTGGATACACTGGAAGTCGCTTGATCTTTGCTGGATGGTCTGACGCAAAGTGATCGCTCTGGAAGATGTTCGTAGATCGTTGGGCTTCCCCAATTGCATCATCATTGGCGTCGCAGTATTTCATATGAATCGTCACATATGGTCCACGGTTTCGGCTTGTCCCATAAGACACCTTCTCCACACGTGATAACCATGACTTTCCCAGCACTTCGCTGATAACAAGGTCTCCAGGACGGTAGATAACCCATGCCTGCTTGAAAGTGATCATCTGTTTCTGGAGCATATGCTGGAGGGTGCGTCTCTCGGGGCCCATCTCCTCTTCCATGAAGCGAAAGAGTAAGTTGAGATGTTGCCGCATTCGAGGTGAATCGGCATCATCTCTATAGGCTTCGAGTGGATCCCAGTAGTGCAGAAGGATCTGAAATGGGCTCTCAAGTTTGAAAGAGCTCTTGAAGTCTGATGCAACCGTTGGATAAGAGCCGATCACATCTTGGAATGCTTTATGAATCAGTGGCGAGTTGATGCATACTGTGGTTGACTCGACTTCTCGCTTCTCTGAGAATCGTCTTCTGACAATCAAGGCATACGGGCTGCCCTCGTCATCCTCGGAGTTCTTCGTTGGCTCAGAATCCTGAACCTGTTCTTTGCATTGATCTCTGCCCTCTTTGTTCTTGGTATGGTGATAGACCTTAGACTCGCAAATCGAATCTTGGGAGGCTGGCTCAGTGCCATTCTCATGATTAGCGTACAGTTGATCAGAAGTCATCTTGCGGTGAAAGACGAAGAAAATGTTTTGAACCAAGAAGTTGACACTATAATGCCAACCGGGTTTTGTTTTGGTTCCATCTTCAATAGATAACGGGCCGAGATCTTGTTCTGGTAACCAATTCGGTCAGCCTGCATGAATAGTGCAAGCACGTCAGATGAGAATTGTATACGTGGCGCAACTACTGCAGCTAAAAGGCCCAGAAGTAAGATTATCTGTAAGACCAACGGCATATGTACTCCTGTTCGGGGTACGACATTAAATCACGCGCGGGATCAGACCATATGATCGCGAAACATCCTTGACAGCTGAAAAGAACTTCGGATATGTAGCCAATCGAGACTTTGATGGCAACTGAAAATAGTCTTGTAGATTTTCGGATATTTTAGGCCAAACCCGCAATGTTTCTTGATCAATTGGTCTGGACCAGCTGAAAGATAAGTAAGGTCAGGGGTGAGCGGGCGGGGTTGCTATTTTCAATCCCACGTTCCATGCATGCATAATGAAACACTTCTGCTTAACCTACACATCCATCCTTGACGGAGAATGAACCTTTTCATTCTTTCCTCGACATCCTTCGTGAGATAAAAAGAAAGAGACAGTAGAATCACCAACAACGGGGGCAAACATGTCGACACTCTCTTTCTCGAGAGCATCATCATTCAATACGACCGAAAACGGAAATTTGTTCAACAATCTCTGCGAAACTGCAATTAAGGAGTTTCTTGAAGATCCCGAAACACTAAAACTCGCCGAAAATCCCTTTGTGCAATACGTGAACCACAGAAGGGAGCAGACTGAGAAATGCAGAGAAGAGGAGCACAGCGACCCAATTGAAGAGACGCAACAATGCATTCGCGAGGTCGAACAGAAATGGACCGGAAGCAAAGCTCATCATTTGCGGGAAAAGGTGAGCCCGTTCGTCGAAAGCATCACTGCCCTGACGAAATCATGCGAAAGCCTTCTTCAGCCTGCACCTTTTGGCATCGCAATCGCTGTCTCTGGGTTCCGAATCGTCTTAGAACTTGCTACCAAAGCTCATGGTGCCGTGGAAGATATACTAAATGTTCTTGAGGAGGTCTCTCCGCTCCTGGACTGCTACAAAATGACCGCGATGTCACAACAGAGCTCCCCACAGATATCGAAAGCCATCAAGAAGTCATACAAGAACATTCTGCAGTTTTGGGCCTACTCTGCAAAAGTCTTATCCAAAAGCTACACAAGGGTCACTTTGTCTTCGGCGATTAGACCATTCAAGCAGGAAATCCAGACATTCCGGGAAAGGTTTCGCGAAGACTCTAAACAGGTCAGCCAATTGCTCATTGCAAGTATCGCAATTGAGAGAGCAAGGGAGAAACAGGAGAGAACAAGAGACGAGATTCTCAGGTGGATAAGAGGTGGCGAGAAAGCCGAGTCTTTTGACGCAGACAAGGACTTGGAGTTAAGGAACATGAGTCGCACAGAGGGCACCTGCACATGGTTATTTGAGCGACAAGAGTTCAAAGATTGGAGAGACGCCAAGAAGAATTCAGTTCTTTGGTATAATGGGTCTCCAGGTTCCGGCAAAAGCGTTTTGGCATCCGCGGTCATCGACCACCTGCAAGAACAGCCAGAATCAGAAGTTGTTCACTTTTTCTATTCATTCAGGACAGCATCAAAGCGACAAGAGACTTGCGGACTACGATCTATCGCTCTCCAGCTTTTGAGTAAACTGGACGTGGCCTCCAACCCTTTGAAAGCCGAGTACGAACGGGCAAAGAAGACTTGCAAGCACGAGCTGACAAATAACGATGGAGAAGTAATGGTTAGAATTCTTCGTGCACTGTTGGACCACAGCCGCTTTGCCCAGGTTTATGTGGTTTTAGATGGACTAGATGAGTGCTCAGTTCGAACTCATGGCAATCCTTTGTTTTATAGCTTGCAGCAGCTTCTCGACTTTGATACGCTTGGGACAGTTAAATGGTTCCTTACTAGCAGGGATGTTCCAGAGATACGGTCAGTCAAAGATGCCATCAAAGCCGTCGAAATTAGGCCAAACCTCAAGGACACTTCTAAAGACATCCGTGCTTTTCTCGACGCTCAGCGTATCTGCCCACTTCACGATGAGCCCTATTTTGACACAGACGAACACAACTTTCTGTATGCGGCGCTGATCTGTGAGATTGCAAAGAACAAGGCCTACAGAACTAAGCAGGGAACTATTGATGCCCTTCAAAGCTTTCCCAGAGGTTTAGAGGACTGCTATATCAAGTCGTTAGCCAGGATTGCAGGTTTGCCCTATCACAAACAGGACCTAGCTAAGTAAGTGAGCAATTGGTGCCTATCTGCCGGCCAATGATATTAACATACTGTCACAGGCGAACCTTTCGAATCCTCACATTGTCGGAAAAGGAACTTACGCTGCTGGAACTTATTGACGGCCTCAACCCTTATGCCGATTCTGCCAACGATGAAATCAAGCCCAAGGAAGATGCGCTTCACTTTTACGATAAAGTAAGGGACGTCTGCAGCCCGTTGATTACCATGGAGGACGCGAATGGCCCTCAAAAGATCTCACTGTGCCATAAGTCAGTCAAGGACTTTTTCATCGACCCAAAAAACAAGGAGAAGATCGAAGAATACCTGCCAGACTTCTTTATCGACGAGAAAAAGGCTTTGGAGGAGCTTGGAGTCAGCTGCATTGAGTATCTCAGTGAGGAACGATATCAAGATCCCCCTGACATAAAAGCGTTAGTCACAAGGTCGGAGTCGTCGTACAGCAATGCTTTTCTTCGCTACGCCGCCGTCTTCTGGCATATGCATATGCAGAGTATAACCCCAAGCCCTGAGACTTTGAGAGTTGTTGAAGACTTTCTCAAGAGCCCTGCATTTTGGACTTGCATATATGTACAAAGCCACGCAGCTCCTCATCTTTTTGCACGATACAAGCGGGAAACAAGTAATGATTATAAGCAGATCTTAGGAACAATACCTAACGCGGAACTCCAATTTGGACTTCCTCTGCCACCATGGAAAGAAGATTCTTCGTCCGCTGATTACGTATCTCTGGACCGCTCGTTTTGTTCTTTTGCCCTGGACTGGGGCGAGCTTCTTGTTAAGAACCCTAATCAGCTGCATCATGCTGTTCCACTCACTCTTTATAAGCCCAGCTGTCACCTTAAACCTCCTAGCAGGCTTCAGAAAGTTCACATTAAATATGTTGCCAAGTTACTCGAGTCAACAACCGAGATGCGAGTATTGGAGTCGTCGTTCTCTTCTACGGGTAAGAAACGTGGCAAGACACTGCAGCTTCGGATCATTCGCGAGGACGGTTTGACGCCCCGTCGCCGGGTCAATGTGAATCAAGTGGATATCTTCTCTCGGCCTAAGTCCGACCAGAATAGAGAGGTCATCTTCGACTCCCTGGCTCCTGACAGCGAATGGATCACCACAATTGCAAGGGATAGCAAGAAGGGCGACTCCTTTCTACAGTGCTGGAAAGTGAACAGTCGTGATTTGAGTATTACTCGTTGCCTTCTGGACGGCAGATCAAGGAACCGAGTTGACCAGGTCCCTCCGCAAGTCTGTAGAGACCTGGACCTGGGCTTGGAGGACAAAGGACAATGGAATCTGGTACAGCTTGATGTCGTCACACAGCCGTCTCGGAAAGACTCGGATTCAACAACTCGACTATTTTATTTTCGGAAGGGTCAATGCGTGGTTCATCACCATGAAAGGGCAAAGTCACCCAATAATGTAATAGTCAGCAACTTGGATGCCCAAGACAGTAGTTCAGACTCTGATGGTGACTCTGGCTGGAGCTCGGACTCTGATGACGACTCTGACTCGAGTGATACGCAAAGTATCAACGGGGGGAGAAATGAAAGCCAGGAAGCTTCGGATAACCAGCATGGAGAGCGCAAAGAGCCGATGACAGGGTGTCTTGTCATGGCAAGTGACTTTGGGGGACCTGTTTGGAGACCGATCCAGACCGACCGCTTATCGTGGTTTAGAATAATAGGCACTCGTCATCCGATCCTACCTATTGTAGCTGTCTCTTACAAGTCTGGTGGAGTAGACTTACTCAACGACGAAACTGGCTGCAGCACAAGTTTGGAGATCACTGAAGAGGTAAAAGGCCAAGGAGCAAGGCCGGTGGCAATGTCACGAGGTAAGTCAACTACCTACCCATTCTACGAAGGACAATGAGGATCCGTGTTGACGTTCAATTAGAGATGCAATTCTCGCCGTGCGGGAATTTCCTCACCCTTTTGTCCGTCAGCGTCTACCAGAATGACGCCTGTGCGGAGTGTCAAGTCACTGTGTCATGCTTCAGGTTTGTTGAAACTCCTTCCGGACATAACCTTCAAACTCGTAGGCATGGTAAACTGGCAAACTTTAGCTACACATTTCTGGGCAAGGTTGACGAAATGCCTCAACCCTATATCATGACAAATTGGACAGCTGAACACGTTGTCTTGGCTCTACCCCCATTGACCTATAGTCCAAAGATCATTAAAATCTCGCTTTCGCCTCCCACAGATCAGACCAACACGCCAGAAAGCTTTGCGACAAGGACATCGACACTCTCACATCCTGTGTACTTCCCACAATCGACAATCTCTCGTAACCCTCATATAATGTACGGCGATGGAGGCTCACCTGAGAAAGACAGTTACTTGTATCTGGTCTTGGACACGCCAGATCCATCATCATCATGCTCAGAATCAACGCTGCGCTGCAGACCTGGCCACTTCCGAGGATCGGCATTTCTTGCAAGCGCCTACGATGACAAGAAAAGAGGGGTCAATGGTCCAGTGGTGATGGGTTGGAAAATATTAGGTCGTGGCAAGGCCGGAAAGACTGGCGAGGTGGAAGATTACGGAGGTACTTCAGAAGAACAGCTTACATGGTGGGAATGGAATGACGAAGACGGAGTTTCTGAAGATGTCAAAGCCGGTAGGTCAGCTACGGATGAGTATGAGTTGTTGCGTGGGGACTTTGTGGGCGAGACATACTCAGTACCTATCCGGTCCGGGCTGAATTGGACGAAAGAGGGTGTTCTCAGTTGCTGAACCGCTTTCATGTCTGACATTGACATATAAACATAAGCTTATTGATGACAGAGACTATGTTGCATCATCCATGAGTGAGTCATAACACTAATCTACTTTTGGTTGAGCTGCTATGAGCTTCTGCAAGTTCTGATCGCGCTCTGCCAGTGACTCTGCCGTAGGTCGTCCGTAAGCTTGTTCCGTTTCCTTGGTGATCTTATCCGTCCAGTCCCCACAATCAGTTCTTTGACTAGCTTTAGTTGCAGAGGTCCCCTTCAGACTGATATCACCTGCATTATCCCAACATGCTTCCATGGTATCAGCCAAATTATGAAGAAACGCTCCGATTCCACCGGTTCCACCGGCACTGTTGTATGTCTTGAACGGTCCAGCTACAGCCCAGCGTGGCGCTATGCTAGCCTCAACGATGGTGTCAAGGTCCTCGACTGATACAACGTCGTTTGAGACTATATGACAGGCTTCGCGGAACAAGGCGAATGCTAGACGATTTCCGACGAAACCTTGTACTTCTTTGTTGATTCTGACGGGGCGATGACCAGAGCCGAGATTCTTGAAGTAGTCGATAGCGAATTGAGTTCGTTCTGGTTTTGTATGAGGTGAGGGGACTACTTCAATCAATGGCATTATATGAGGCTAAAATATAGTGTCAGAGGATAGTTTGAGATGAGGGGTCAGTCGAACTCACAGGATTGAAAGGATGAACCACGAGCACCCTAGTCTTGTCTTCCAGATCCTCCACCTGTCTCGATGCACTTATCCCAGACGTGGAACTCCATAAGTGAGCACTTGAGGGTGCATATTTGACGACCTCGGCCCAATTAGACTTTTTAAAATCAACACTATCAGGTCCTTGCTCTTGAATGATTGTTGCGCCAGAGCAGGCTTCCTCGATCGAAGAGCATACAAGCAATCGACCATCAGAAACGAGTTTCTCAACTTTAAGATCAACCTGCGAACTTTCCTTCTTTGTCGATTCAAGATAGACTGGCAGGAGGCTTTCGATGTGCTCCTTCAAATCACCCCGGACATCGTATAGTCTGAGGTTGGCGTTTGAATAGCGTAGATGTAGGGCGGCGAATGAGAGGCCGATTGTGCCCAAGCCGATGAGGGCAATGGTTTCCTTCTTTTCAGCTGCAGTCATTGTAATATTTACAGTTATGATGAATGAATGAATGGTTTAGAAGTCTATTGCGTGAGGTGATGATAGCGCGAATTTTGAGGCTGCAGTCTGGTGGAGAAGAGGGGAAGCTGACCCGAGGCTAAAGTGAGTGATCACATTGAAGACGGACTCTCATACCCGCATAGCCGCATTAGCATCTAGGTTCACGTACAGTAAGTGGCGAAAGCTATCACAGCAAATAGTGCAATTCTTGGTATTTCTTAAACTAGTCATCTATATTCAGAGCTCTCTTCTGAATCTCATTTATATAGTCCCATTCCTCTTTATAGAGCAACAACGATCTTCTTAGCCGAAACGCCCTTGGCGAGCGTGTTGATGCCCAGCTGAACAGCCTCTAAACCCTTTCCAACAACCTCCGCCTCCGGGACAGCCTTGAATTTGCCCTGCTCCAGGGCAGCGGGTATATAATCCCCGAAAACAGCCTTGGCAACAGGGGTGTTGATAATACTAATCGAAAGAATAGTCTTGGCCTCAACGCCGGGGACTTCAGAGGAGACGGATCGCACGCAGATGAGTTTACGGAGACCATCGGCGTGAACAATTGATTGACTTGCGCTGTCCATACCGTCTTCTGAACCGCTCGCGTCAAAAGCACCAGCAAGTTTCTTGCCTGTGAGGAGAGAGGCGATGTCCTTGGTGACTTGGGGGGACTTGTAATCGAAGACGTGGTCTGCTCCAAGACTCTTGACGTAGTCGTGGTTTTTGGCAGATGCAGTGGTGATGACTTCGTACCCTGCCGCTTTCGCAAGTTGAACTGCTGAACCGCCTACACTAGACGATCCTCCCCAGATGAGAACCGTCTCACCGGTAGGAGTAGGGTCAAGACTAGGATATCTCATCGCAAGCGTAACATCGCCGAAAAGCGACCACGCAGCCGTAGCAAGCGAAAGCGGCAAAACAGCAGCCTGCTCAAAGCTCAAGCCCTCTGGAATTTTAGAAGCGCACTCTGCGCGAATAACCGTGTATTCCTGGAACGCGCTGTGCGCATTATCCTTGGTAGCGAGTGACGTCGCGTAGCCTAGGACTCTATCACCTGGCTTGAGGGCGGTGACATCAGGACCTACGGCTTCAACGGTGCCGGCGACATCTTCACCGAGAATAATGGGGTATTGAGATGGTTGGATGAAGATGCCGACGTATTGGTTGGCGACATCGACGGGGTTGATGGCTATGGCTGAGTTTTTGACGAGGATGTGGCCTGGGGATGGTTCGGTGAGGGGGGCTTCCTTGACTTCGAGTGGTGACGTCTTTGCGGCGACTAGCCAGGCGGCGTTGTTGGAAGGCATATCGGCGATACTGAAACGGTGCAATTGAGATAGATTTATGAAAGATAGAAATCAGTGTACGTGCTTGCAGACGTGGAAACTTTGGCTACGAGTAAGAGACTCTGACGTCAAATCTTGTTCGTCATTCATTCCTGACAAAGGGACCCGTTGATCACGTCAATTATCGTGTGGTTGGCTGAGACTTGGTCCGCGATTGGTCTAGCGGTGTCTAGCAGAGTTTTTGGGCCTCGGTACTTGCCGTGGTGTTGTCTCGTTCTGCCCAAGTCTAGTGGATACACGATCTACGATCTTAGCTTCTGTTTGGTGTTAGTGCGGTTTAGAGGCGTCGAGTTTGTGCCAATGGTTTATTTCTTGCTTTCGTTGCAAGGCTATTGCATTGATAGGCAGTTGGTAGCGTCGTAGATAAAGACGCCTATGATGGTATATCACTGTTTGCTCCAGTGGGTATCTCATTCACGTTTTTGTTTATCTCTAGCTTTTAGTACGGCTTTTGTAGATTATCATGATGAACCAAGCATGGCCCGTCATCTGCCATTTAACATGTTCTTACAACTTGGAAGGTCGCTTGACCTTTTTGGCTGTCCTGGGGAAGTCATGCATGATGAACTGGCAAGAAGCAGCAGCATTCATCGTCTCATCATCTCTCAATCTTTCCATAACAATCGTTTCACCAGCGAACATGACATTTATTTCCCCAGTGTGCCACCGAGGGAGGTACGTAATCTCGCCCAGAGGAGGCGTTCGACCAATATACGGCTCACGGTACGCCTCACATCTACCGAGAGCACCCCAATCCTCAGCTACAGCTGTACCAAGACGCGTGTGATCCGTTGTAAGAGCGTCTAGAGGGCCATTTGGTACTATATCAGGGCTAAATGGATGCATCTGTGCCACGTCCTGCATCTCGCGGAATATTTTCTCACTCCAATTGTCGTTACTGCTGCGAATCTTGGTAGCTACTTTAGCTACAGATCGAGGGGAGCAGGCATGGAATCATTTAGTTGTTGCAGTGACCGGAAATAGATCCACGCATGTTGGCAGGTAGTTGAGGGGCAATGGGGGTGTAAGACGAGGCCGAACACTCCCCACGTAAACGATACGTGTCGCTTCAGGCACAGGTTCTGCACCAGTCTGATCAGGGGCCCATTTTGCTTCGAAGAAGCGCTGCCAGGTAAATGCAGTTAAGCAATCGATTTCCGACAACTTTGTCTTTCCAGATGACCCCTTCTTAGCCATGAAATCAAGAATCCGTATTGACGATTTGGGAAATTTCCATACACTAGCTGATGGTTGACGGAGTTTAGCTTCATCTGAGGAGGCGAGATCAGAATCTATCAGACGCGCCGATGTGAAGAGATTTTCCAATGTCGAACCTATACTCTGTGGCTTCCGAGGGTCAAGCATTGTCCAATGCGGAAGATTTGCTGCCCGAGCCGCCACTTTATCGAGATCATGTTCGATCTGTGAGTTGGCCTTCATTGGTGACCGATCCAACAGATACGGCGCCACTTGTTCCGGCAGTGGAGGCTCTGGCTCATTTCTCATCCGAGCATTGGAAGCAGCTTGCGTATGGGTAGCCCAGGACTTTATACAGTCGATGAATTGAACCAGATCGCATATTGCGTGGGCAATAGAGACTGTTAGCACGATCTCACCTCTAATAATATTGAAACGGGTGATGATAACAGGGTCACCAGTTCGGACGGTTGGGAAATTCTCGGGGCAAAGTTTGCTTAGCCCGTCCCTATTGCCATCGGCAAAGGGAAAGCCAAACCTTTTGAACTCGTCATATGAAGGCATTTCCTTCTCATCTCGATGGTCGTAGTATCCAAGCTGAGCACCGGCATATGGCGCTGGAGATACTTCAATCGAATTTCTTCCTGCCTCATCTTTGACAATTTGCCCGCAGAGATGAGGGTGCTGATACAAGTAACGCGCGAGACCCCGTTTGCAATCGTTATAAAGGTCCAAGTGGTTTACACCCGGCTTGAGGGGGAAGAATAATGTTGGCGAAGGGTAAACAGGTGCTGTCAAGCTATCCATGGCAGATAGTTAGATAATACCAGGGCTCACAGGGCCTGCTGGCTCGATTCAGGAGGTATCCAGCAGTTGCCGATTCATTGCTGTCTCCATGTTTGATTGGAGTGAAATTTGAGTAATTTCTTTCTTGTGTGCTCGCATTTTTCCATTTCAGAATCAGCTTCTCATAGGCAACTCAATTATAGGGCTTTTCCCTTTTGATTTGTTGCGCTGATCGATCACCGATCGCGAAAGATGAACAAGACAATACGTAAGTAAATGGACTGAGATGGAATGAGTGTATACGTCCCACTTCCCCTTAATGCTAGGACAGCCGATGCGCTGAAACTTCAAAAATCCTCACACATTATCCCCAGATCTCACCAGCTGAGTCTTTGCGAAACTGTCTTAGAAGTGCCCTTGAAACTGAGATCGACATGTTTGAGATGACGAAAACGTTGGCGCTAGTCCTGGTTTCTCGTATCAGAAAAGAGCGATGGTAAGTAGTGCCTAAAAAGGTCGCTTATTGTCTTCGGTCAGCCAATATCAATAACCGTTGTCGAAAGAGACTCTGGGATTGTAGACCGGCGTACTTTAGATAACTAAAGGACTGATGTCGGGGCCTCCAGGTGTTAATAGATAGGAGGGAGATGACAAAGATGATTCAAGAAGCCTACAGTATCCATAAAATCTACCTAATTGAACTATTTTGTCTCTTGGGCACGGCACAGAGATTAATAGCTAAGACATGGTGGAGACCAAGGTGAGGTACTAAGGAGATGGTTATACTATTACTGAATACTTCAACTCTCAGCGCGTACAGAATGCCATCTGTAACGCATTTACATGCCAGCAGTAAGAATAAACGATGGCGAACTGTTTTTACTGGTCGGGTGAGCGCGTGGTCAAATGAGTCAATAGTCCCCTCCCCAACTTTGCGAAACCAATCCACCTCTCAGATCAAGGGAGTGCCGTGTCTCACCTTTGGTTAGTCCAACACACCTCCGTCATTTTGCCATTATTGGCAAGACCCCTGTTCTGAGGATAATAAATGAATCATCTTGTTATGTCTAAGATACGTATTTACACTCTTCCATACGACGAGTCACGTACCAAGCTAACAAATTTCAGCGTTGATCTTGAGAGTATTGCTAGCCACGCACTTCAGTAATGGTAAGACTACATGAGAATGATGGCGTAGGCTAGCGACATGATTAAGATCATGGTATAGTTCTTAGACTAGCTTTCATTGCAATGCACTCGCGAGAGTTCTCACACGATTGTCGATTGATAGAACCTGGCCCAGGAGCACCGAAATATTCCTCCAGAGTCTAGCTTTCATCTGTCAATGTGCAACCACTGGCCTTGCTGGAACATCATCCGAGACCATTTCTGGCATTAAGCAAGGGCCTCTTTAATTGTGTGATAGTTCTATACTCCAGTTTCATCCTTTGTTATCTATTTTCCTTCACAACATCGCACTTCGCAAAGCAAACAAACCAAGGAACAACATAGTATCCCCAAGTCTACAAGTATGTCAGGTGCTCTGAGAGTCGTGCCTGGCCTCTCTCCAAGCTCCGTTGCAGTCATCCGGGCACATCGAAACAGTCAGGGCCAGGTAGTGAGGCTTTCCGCCATTGATCAAATTGCGCCTAGACACTACATATCGACATGTTTCTTCTTCCGACACAGTCCCGATGCAGACAAGGAACAGGTCTTTCTTGCTCTGCATAGGGCTTTCTTGGTGACCGTGAACGATATTCCCGAGCTTACATGCTGTGTGCAGAAGCGTGTCGATAGCAGCCGTGAAGAGGTTGAGCTTGTCTTTGACTCTACCAGGGGAGTTGAGATTTACTACAAAGACCATAATTCTGCCCAGCTGCGTGGTCTATGGACTTACGGAAATTTTGACCAGCTTGAAGAAGAGCATTTCCCACATAGCAAGATACCCAGGAGCCTTGTTTTTGGGCCCTCATCTGAGTTGAAAGACAATGTAAAGCTTCCTTCTCTTATCATGCAAGCCAGCTTCATCCCTGGGGGTCTCATTATCGGCAGTCAGTTGCATGTAGGTTCCTGCATTTAAGCATATTGCAACGCAGACTGACGAACTAATAGCATGTTGCCGGAGATGGCCAATCCAACTTCATGCTTTGGTCCACAATAGGATCGCATTTTGCCGCCGCAACTTGTCAACCACGAGGCCAACCAAGATCACCGGTTCAGTTATTGGACAGACACGATATCGTCAAGGGCGACCTTAACACAACTCTGGAGGAATTTCCCCACTGGAAATTGGCAGAAGACAACGACAATTTTCCAATCCTACGGACTACAGTTCAGATGAGGTGTTTGAGAGTGCCATTTATTTTATACCAGCCGATAAGATTGCACTACTCAAAACCCGCATCCTGAGCACTATGCCTTCTACTACCAAGGCTGGAACCGCCACTGCATTATGCGCGTTCCTATGGCGTCACGTAGTTCTGGCCAGAGGTATTGACTGCCGAAAGTATCCAGACGCAAAGCTAGCTATTACAGTGGATGCGAGAACCCGTATGGAAAGCCCAGTGATACCGTCCACATACTGGGGCAACTTTGCAGAGCCAAACGCAGTGGCTCAGCTATCTGTAGCTGGTCTGCAAGAAGGCTCGGTTCTGTCATCATTACAGGCACGGAATTGCAAGAGCACAATCTACGGTCAGGCCGCACTCAATGTACAGAGAGCGATAGCAGCAGTGGATGGCAAGGCAGTAAGACGACTGGTCGGGCTGTTAAATCAGATGCCGAAGAGCACCACTTTGACCTGGAACGCCAACCGCTATCCGGGTCCTGATATGCTCATAGTGTGCATTCAGCACCATGGGTACAACGATATCAGCTTTGGGAAGGATCTCGGTTACCCTCTCGCCACAAGAGTTACTGTTGGAGATACGGAAGATAAACCCGATGGCCGTTGTCTAATTTTACCACCACGGCGTGCCGATTCTATGGGTCTCGAAATCTCGCTGCAGTATGATAAAAGAACCTTGCGAAATCTAAAGGAGAATGTTGAGTTTTCAGAGTATTTCACGAGAAGGAATTAGTTAGTGAATCAAGTGCATTTCAAAACGGAAGCAGTCATTTTCTCCGTGGGTTTCAAGGTCTATGCTTCATCAACGACGTTGATTTCAGGACCATTGTGTCAAAGAGATCGAAGGACCTTTTGCTTACGCAGACAGCCTTCTTGGTATTTGCCCAAGACCTATGTCACGGCCTGTCAAGTGCACAGCCTCGCGGTTTGCGTCGCTTGAAAGTTGAGGCTGATTCATATCGTCTTAATCTGATACTTTCCCTAATAATATTTGATATTCTACCACATCACGATAATACCAAATCCTCATCTTCTGTCTGAAATACCTCTCTGAATCTCGCCTAAGTTTCTTTTCTTACGCCGTGCAGCTGTTACTCGGAGGAGTACGGAGTAAATCAATATAATAGCAGCCCAACCCAAGCTGACATTGGTTGCCTATTTCAGCCCCCAAGCGACCCCACTCGTGTCAGCTCACAATCCTCAGCATAGTGAGATATTTTTATTCTCATACGAAGCCCTTGCACAAACATTCTGCTGATTTATTTTCGCGACCATGTTGTGTGCAGTATGTATGTCCATATTTCAGACTAATGCGAAGCAAGGGCTTCACCACAAAAACTTTGAAAGCCTTGCCACCGCTGCAAAGAATGGGTGCAGAATTTGTCTCTACTTACGCAGCACCCTCTTTTCTGAGCATCTGAGCCATATAGAATATGAGGTCAGGTGGGAGGACGCATGGCAATATCATTGGGAAATTGAATTCTACGATGCTGTCAGTGGACCATCAATCAATCTTGACAAATCCCGGAGTTACTCAAACTGGTTCGTCTTTGTCGATGTGTCTTCTTCATCAAAACCCCCAACCGGTTATGAGGAGTTTCTCGCCCATGTCGCTGCAGATCAAATCTCGGAGCCCACGCGAGTCCAAACGGAATTTCCACCGTTGCGGGAAATACCCGAAAACACTGGCCACCAGGAAGTTGCACGCTTGGCCAAAAAGTGGCTTCAGGCCTGCAAAGATCATCACGATTGCGGATCTGCTTCGGAGGACGGCTGGTATCCCAAGCGGCTCATCCATGTCGGAAATGAAGAGCAGTCCCCGAGACTGATCGTTCCCAAGGATGAGAGACCAGAAGGCTGCTATGCGGCATTGAGTCATTGTTGGGGAGAGGACCCAGATTTCCTCATGTTAACATCCGACAATCTATCCGACTTGTGCGTTGAGATTCAGTTACATAGCCTTCCAGCCAGTTTCAGAGATGCAGTGGTGACCTGTCGTCGAATTGGCATTCCATACATCTGGATTGACTCGCTTTGCATCCTGCAGTCTGGTCTTGGTTCTCGTGAAGATTGGCTCTCACATTCAGAGGACATGCATCTAGTTTATCGGAACTGCGCCTTAAATATTTCCATCGATGTGTCCGAGAACCCTCACGGAGGTGCTTTTAGGTCGAGGGATCCGCTGTATCTGCAAGACTGCTATGTCTGGACTCCGTTTCGCACGCCGCCAATACCTTCACGCGAAAGCGAGAATGACATGGATGATAGCACAGAAAGGTCAGATCTCTGGAAAATCTGCGCAATCTTCACCTCCGACGACTGTTCCTGGGCAAGAATAGATCTCCCGCTTAGTTACAGGGCATGGGTATTCCAAGAGAGGCTCCTTTCGCCCAGGACCTTACACTTTGTTCCAGACCGAATTTCCTGGGAGTGCGATAGAAGCCGCAACCTCACCGAATATCTACCACAAGGCGTGGACGCCGATAGATGGAACGGCTTCGATTGCTTGGCCCAAAACGCATTCAGTGTTCGCGAAAAGGGAGATCTGGCCACATACTACTACGACCTTGTGTTCCCATACACGGACCGTCAACTTAGTCATCCGGATGAAGACAAGCTCGTTGCTTTCGCCGCCGTCGCCCGACGCTGTATCCCATGGTTTGGTGGCGACTACTGTGCCGGAATCTTTCGCAGCACCATGCCAAAAGGTCTTCTTTGGGAGATGTCTCCCCTTGGACGATTGGGAAGGTCGAAGGTTTACCGCGCGCCGTCTTGGAGTTGGGCCAACTTGGATTGCCGTGTGAAATTCGGTATCTTAGACGGTGAAGGAACTGTTCTGGCTGTTGTCGACGATGTTACAGTGGAATCAGTTGACCCAAATAATCGATTCGGTCAAGTAAAGTCAGCTTCTTTAACATTGACTGGACCCCTAGTAGCGTCTGATGCACTCGTCCTCAATGACGCCAACGACGAAGAGTTCGTGGCCGAAGGTAGATTTGGTCGTGAAAGCTATCAAGACATACAAACTATACTCGGGCACAGTTTCGGTATCACGGCTGATACTGTGGCCTTGTGGGAGGAGGGTGAAAGGAAGGCTTGGCTGATTTCCCAAAAGGACATGTATCTCCTGGCAGTTTTGGAGACTTCGAAGGAGCCTCACACGCATGGTCTTTTGGTGCAGAGGAATGAGGATGGGACCTTCACCAGAGCTGGGAACTGGGAGGCAGGGCCGGGATTTGTATCGAAGCATGCTGATGGGACATGTCGGTTCACAACAGAAACGATCAAAATAGTTTGAATATTGATATCTTGCTGAGCTCGGGCTACGACATTACAAAGGTGACATGCCGGGCTGCTTGTTTGACATACTGTACTAATGTACCATCATAACCGGGCAAGCGACTTGGCAAGGGATGATCAAGCTAGGTCCCTAGCAAATAATGGGCCAACATTTAACGGGGAAGAGTGTCGTGCATATGAAACGTTAAGGATCAGCCAACAGGCCAATCGGTTGCTGTAAATATTCCCGAACCCAGCCATTCAGTGGATTGATACAACCAACAGAGTCTCAAAAAACAAGGTTGCAATTATGGTTCCTCGTGAATAGATGTCCTTTCTCTGATCTGGTGAGATGAGGGTTATGAGATACGCACTGATTTGAGAAGGGATTGGTCATCTATGATGATGATGAGCGCATCTCAGTTAAGATTCCAAACGTCACCTAGAAGAACAAGCGCATACGCCACATAGACTTTAGTAAAGAGACCCCTACTCGCGGATTATCCACGGCGGCAATTACATGCGGATGCTGACAAGGTGACAATGCGACATAAAATGCAACATCCTGGCATCCATGGGTGAGTGATTGGACCGGGAAGATCCTGCGGCAATGGCAGGGAATAGCCGGTGTAACCTGATCCTTTTTCTGTTCTCAATTTCTATTTCCCCTCAATTGTAAACTTAATTTCATGAGACACAGCAACAATGGCTTCACCCAAAGCTGACAGCGCAGGCGGAAGCCCTCGCGGTGGCGTAACCAAGCAGAATATCTCAGCCGGCAGTTCTCCCGCTGGAGATCCCATTATCGCACAGGTACAAAGCGCAAAAGAGCAATTCGTCAGGTCTCATAGTAGTAACGTGTTTATCAGGATGAGATTGAAGGAGATGCCAGCGACTCGGCATTTGGAGATGATGCTTCAGTGTCGTCCGGGACCAAAGAAACCCCAACTAACCATTGCCTACAGAGAAAGCTCTACTGCTTCCATCTCATCAAGCATCCTCGAATATCGCAAATTTCAAGGACGAACCTTGCATAGCGAGAAGTATAATACGGAGTACTTTACACCGAAAGACGAGCAGCAGAGAGATTCGATTGATATCACGTGAGGTCATTATCATATCCGCGGAAAGTACTGACATGGATAGGCACCATGTTCTGACGCTGCTCCTTGATGGAAAGCTGACGCTTGTCCCTTTGAAAGATGGTATTCAGGTTGGTGGTCTCTCTGGACATTCCGAGATACTTACAGACACTGACAAGCGAAAGCGAGTACTTGACGTCGGTACTGGAACTGGTATGTAACAAGCCCCAACTCAAGCACATGAAGACTGACTGTTTGAAGGAATCTGGGCTACGTAATCACCTCTCAAGCTCCCTAGCAGGATGCTCATCTAGTACTAACTGGTGCAGTGACTTTGCCGATGAACACCCTAACGTCGAGGTCATCGGAACAGACCTCTCTCCCATCCAACCAAGCTGGGTCCCACCAAATGTGAAGTTCGAGCTTGAAGACGCGACGAAAGACTGGAGCTGGCCTGAGAATCATTTCGATCTCGTGCATGTCCGTTTTCTCATGGGTGCGATAGTAGACTGGGGAACCCTGTTTAAAGAAGCTTCTCACTGTTGTAAGCCAGGTGGCTTTGTTGAGTCTGGCGAGATCAACCCGACTTTCTACTCAGATGATGGTAGTATCGACGACGTGGATGCTTTACAGACCTGGAATCGATTGGTGATCAAGAGTAGTAAGGGCTTTGGAGGAAGTTTTACTAATATTGAGAACGATGTTGAGCTATTCCGTGATGCTGGTCTGGTAGACGTGCAGAGCTTTGAGTTCAAGGTTCAACGCCCTCTGGACGTTAGACAAGGCTGCAAGCTAATAGTATGCAGGTCCCCATTGGCGGATGGCCCAAAGACGAGAAAATGCGAAAGGTCGGCCAATTCCTCCGTGCTTCGATAAAAAATGACCTCGAAGGTAATTCAACCTCTTCCGAACTTGTGATCAAGAAATACTGAATACTCCAAGGATATACAATGATGGTTTGGCATCAGATCATGAACTGGCCCGAAGATGAATATCAGGTGTTCTTGATGAACATGAGAAAGGCATTCAAAGACAAGAGAATTCATGGATACATGCGTGTTCGATATGTTTATGGTCGAAAGCCAGATGCGTAGAAACAGGTCTAGACTGAGTAATAGTATCTCATTATCCGACTTTAGTCTAAGATGAATATTGTTAGCAAGATAAGAGTGCGTGCCCGGGCTTCAGTTAGACGAGAACTTTTACTTTCGCTTCTCGCTTCTAGGATTAAAGCGGAAATCTATAAGCGCACTTCGGGAGGGAAGAAACTCCGGAACTAGATCATGAATGATAAGAATCTTTAGGTAATTTAGCCTAAGATCAGGAGACCCTTTACTAAGCTTATTTTCGCATCCTCTCTTCAGACATCTGAGCATTCTTGCTCCCCAAGCGCTTATCACAGGGAATTCTTCTGTAGCCAGTATGTGCTATGTCTATCACCACGAATTCGTGCATAAGCGAGCAGTCTTGGCATCACTCTCAAAACAACCTTGATTTTCGTATTATAAGACGTGGAAAGCCTCCACTCACGAATGTCGGTGATTGGTCTATAGATATGCAGTTGGTTCAAGCCCTGGATTTCCTCCATCTTGTTGCAGAAATCCTTCCAAAAGTCGGACCAGTTTCCCGTTTTCTCTCTAGTATGAGCTTCTAAGCGGTTTAAGGTTTGGATATGTATACCCAGTCATAAGTAGCGCCTAAAGCTCTTTCTTATGAAGGCTAAGAACACTTCGGTCTGTTTTCCTCACCACCCTTTTGAGGTTCACCTCTATATCGGAATATACCCATGGCGTGGCCTTCTCCTAGATGACCAGGCTGCGGAGTATCTCGAAGAGTTCTCAATGTTCCATGAACGCTTCTGCGCGGATGAAAAACAACTTATTCCCCTCCTACAGGCTTGGGCGGATCTCATGAAACGAACCTTCAAGTATTGGGATCCGCTTGTGGCCAACTCTATCGTCACAGCATCTCACAACTTCCTAAACTCTAATGCTCTTGAGGCCAGGAAGGAATTCCATGAGATAGAGCGCACAAAAGCAGGTCGTAGTTGGGCATGGTTTCTTCGAGAGAAAGAAAGACGGTGTAGGAGAATCATATGCTTGGTTTACATTCCCCAAGGCACTTTGTCCTGACATCTCACTTTTTCTTGAGGTAGTTCCCAACATTTCCATATGGATTGGACTTACAAATGATGTACTATCGTAAGTCTATCGTTGCTCGTATCTGTGCGTTCAGATCGAGGCTAACCAAGTGCAGTTTCTATAAAGAGGAGAAGGCTGGCGAGACTCATAACTATATTCATAACAGGGCATGGTATGAAGTCAAAGAACCCCATTCCGTCTTCGTAGAGATCATAGATGAGATAACTACTAAAACACAGCAAAGTAAGTGTACACAAACATCCTCATTTTCACATTGACGAAACGTTCCCATAGTGCGACTTGTACTGAAAAGTCGAGAGCCATACCTCAGGCTATTGAGCTCTCACCTGCTCGGGTACATTGCATTTCATAAGCTGAATAGCCGTTACAGCATATGGGAAGTTGGCCTAGGAGAAGATGCCACGGACCGAACTGTCCTAGGGTCTTGATTGGCACATTATTCTTTTTGCAGGAACATATATAAAACTTCAATTTCAATTTGGGCCATCCTGTCTACATGTTTCTAATATGAGGATTCAGAATCGATCGAGCGTTGAACTTTCTCGATTCCAGATATTTAGCCTTCCAAATCCACTAGTCATAACCCTCGTCAATCTCTGATTCAGAGCTTGAAGCCGAAGGGGGTGTAGCCTGCCCAGACGTGCTTGAAGTCTCAGACGCGAAGTCCTCTATTATGTTTATTAGCCATATGAATTTCATTCTCACCCCTTTCGATGGTCCCTCTCATTGAACTCACGCAGACGTGCACACACTTTGTCTAGCCCATCTTTAGCACCATTCACATTGGATGATTGACGATCTCTCCTGCAGGTCGGTGTTTCAGTGCCATCTGCGAGATTTTTAGATCGAATCGTATACCCAACTCGCTGACTCACCGCCATCACACAGGTTCTCTTCTCCCTGGTTTGGACTAATCGGCCCGGGGCCTTTGTCATCCAAAGTTGGGACAGAAGCTGCGGCACTGAGATTGTTGCTGCGGGATCGCGCAGACCTCAGTCGAACTCGGTCACTCGGAGATATAAATCCGTTTTGTTGTGTTTGGCGGTCAAGTATGCTTTGTGTCTCGAACTCCAAAGCTAGTCTCTCCATAATGGACTTTCCTTCTATGACCAACTGTTGCGAAAGCCTTTTTGAGGCTACCAGATCTTTTTTGCAGGTATCTAGGTCTTCGGCAACCTTGACACAGACATTTTTGAGGTCTCGGGGACGAGTGTCTTGTAGGGACGATAGGCTTCCACCACCAGCCTCCCAGGTCTCAAGAATGGTCTTGGCCAAGCTTTCCCTAGCCATCTTCTCAGTAGCCCCGGTTTCAGAATGCGATCGATATATTTGAGAGTTTTCCTTATCGAAATCCTGTAGTGTTGTTAAACGTTCACGTTCTTCCTGTGCGAGCCGGCTTGTATCCAATTTCTTCTCATCTCCCAAGCCATTCTCACTGACGAGGTCTTTCGTAAATCCAATGCCTTTAAACCGAAGAAAGCATTGAACTAGTACCATGGCAACATTCTCTGGAACACCAATCTGGTTCATCATTTCTTGTTTGGACTCCTTCGAGGGAGATGCTGACAACCGTATGACACAAGATACGAAGTTTGCCACAATCGTCGGATATAAATTGAGTGGCAGTTCTGTGTCGTTCAGTGTCCGAGTGATCAAGAATATGTTCAGTTTCCTTTCCAATCTTCTCATCTCAGAAGATGCCAAGAGTTGAAGACACGGGAGATCCAGATCAACAGCGGCAGCATGAGCCTCAAACGCAGTCGCAAGCCCCGAGCAGTTTCTTTCATCTTCCGTTTCTCCTTCTGGTTTGAGGCACTGATATTTATCAGTGATCAAATAATGAATGATTATGGGCCCAACTGAGAACGGGTACTCTTTGATATCGACAGTCTCGAGTGGTTTGGAGAAGATATGTTTTTTGTCTAATCGTATAGCAAGTTTTGGGCATTTTTTGAGGATCGTTCTAGGGATCAGAAGGGGCCCTTGAGACCGGAAGAGGATGTGACAAACGTCCCCGGTGTACTGCCTGGGCCCTTTGTTAGTCTCTCGAATATTTTGTTCGTAGGTCAGAGCACGTACGACTTTTCTGGGAACTTCATATCGCCTCGATCCATGACCATAAACTGTTTGATTCCAGATGATGTAGATAGATTCTAAAGAAACAGGAAGAGGGGTAAAGGGGGGTTTCTCTGCTAATGAAAGTTCTTGTCATGTTGGTGTTGTCTATGACGCATTCTGGTAGGCCTCCCGCATCACCCAATACTAACTCCGTCAGTAGATAGGTCCAGCGGCGCCTAACTTATCTAGTAAACTTTCCAGTAATTGGAAACACATTGGAGACCCTTGTATTATGGACAAATAGGCGATTCGGAAATGTATAGCGTCAACTAGACCAATGCTGGGGTCGAACTTCTGCCTAGTGAGATCGAAGTCTCCAACTTTCATCCATCCCTAACATCAATACTACTGTGAAAGCTACTCAGAGTTTTAGGGAACTACTGGACTGGCCTGAGGAAGTAGCTGATGTGTATATTGCCTTTGCAGGCAGGAGTTAAGTCCAGTGACGCCACTTGATCACTTGACATATCAGCAAATTGAGATCTTTGAATATGCGATGCTTTGACCTCGAAACTCCTCACATGACATGCAAAGCATGCGTGGTAAAGGGTATCTTATAGCTCTTCGCTGAAATAGTCTTTTTTCTTAAGCAAACGCACCTGGTATCGCATTTCACAATATTTAATGATGGGCACCAAGGTCAAGCAATATATTGTATTCTCCAGTCTATAACCGAAATGGTGAATAAGGGTGTCTCTTTCCACTGCACCAAGCTTCGATAGTAAGAGTCTATCCTAAAGCATAAGGACCTGACGTCGGGATCCTTTGACCAACGTATGCAACGCCCGTTACAGCTCAAAAACCTAGACCACTCACAGCGCTATTACCAACGGTCGTACGCATTGAAGAGATTCATCCTGATTGCGTTACGCGAATCCTCCGTGTTTGTTGTCGTAGTAGGTTGACTCTCCGACTCGACAAGTACTCCCTCATCGTCAGAATCAACGACGGTAGACTCTGTCCATTCACTCTCTGACTTTTCGGACTTCTTGGCCTCGGGCTTGGGTACCACCCAGTCAATAGCCGACGATTTCTCAAGCGCTGAAAGATTAGCTAGCTGCAATCGGCGCATTGGGTTATGTATTCACTTACCAAGAAAGGCCATCGCGCTTGCCATGCAACCCGTAAGGCCAGGGGTAGGGGGGTTTGCCTTCTTTTCCGGGTCAGCAGGCCCGCCGCAGGGAGGCGAAAATGGACAAGGCCAGTCTCTCACCCTTGAAGGCCCAGATTGAGCTTCCTCTTGCCTGTTTGCTGCACGAGACGCAGGGTGAGGAATTGTCTTTTCGTGGAGCTCCATAACATATGTTGCCGGGTTAGAAACAGCTCGTCCCATCCCTGCGTCATCTGGCTGTGGAGTCTTCAGGACTTCCTGAGGTTGCTGAGTCCGACACTGCTGTGGAAATTGCGGCGATTCAGGCTTTTCTGTGACTGAATCCTGCGAAGGAGGGTTTTTTGTCGTAGGAATGTCTCGTCTTTCGTTTCCCGGTCCAGGCTTCGCTTTGGATTCACCTGTTGGCTTACCCCGGGCATTCATGACCAACTTTCGAACAAGTATGTCCGTGATACTGTTTGAAGTAGTCCGGCTTAGGAGGTTAGATGCAACTTGGCTATGAGGGTCCGAAAGCACCTTTTCAAGGTGAAGTGAGATATGCTGCGCAAGTTCGGGGAAGTGTTTGGTGTCAACGTTCGTCTTTCCCAAGATGGAGACGAGATTCAAGATATCCATGTCATGGAAGACATGCGCGCAATGTCTCTTGGCCATGTCTACCAACACGGGCAGTCTCATCTTTCTAGCGGCTTCGATGACTTGGAGCGACACTCTGAGCTCATAGGCCTTCGCTGTGTCGCCAGATGAGCCCAAGGGTTTGATGCAGTTATACTTCTTTGTGTAAAAGAAATGGATAATTACGTGGGCTGTGTCATTTCCAATGTTCTGCATGTCCACGATCGGCGGGAACGACTTGGATTCAAGATATTCCGCGCTATTATTCATGTACAGAACATGGACTGGAATGACTCCTCTGTGGATCCATGTGATCGAATTTCCTTTTAGCAGAACCTTGACCAAGGTATCTACATAGGGTCTAAATATTTGTTAGCTTGGAGGGATTCATCATGGTCCACCATACTTACGACGTGATGAACTGAGCTGGCAGATCTTGAGACATGGTGACTGGACTTTGGGATATGGCGCTCGAGCTATTACCCATCGAACAAGGTAAGGAAAAGAAGACGAATATGACAAGAAGAGGTTTGAGGGGGCACTGACGCGGGTGGTTTGCGGAATATATATGCGTGATAAGATTTCCCACATCATAGAAACTCAAGACACCGCCCACAAAATGGAAATTATCGCCCCCTCATAATGGTTTGAATACCCAATCATATCGTGGGCGCAGCGATGATGACTTTGACAGTCACCTCTGGTGAACTCTGTGGCCCAAAGACTCTCAGCCCCCGAAGCCACGCACGATTATCTGAAGCTAAAATGCCCCCAGAATGCTCTGAGCTTTCCAGCAGATTCGATTTGTTGCGGGGTAGGTATGTGTGTCTCGTGCCCATTGTGTTGGGTGTCAAACCTTGTCACCTCTTGGAAGAAGATTCTGAAGTTTATCAGGAGCCACAGGTCTCAAGTACGAACAAGTCTCACTCAGTATAATTAAGCTTTACGTTTATCTTTCCATTTTCGCCCCAAAGGCGGTCAGTGACAGTGACATTTGGTTTGGTATAAGGATGGAAATAGGCTTCACTGCGGTTCTTCGTCCTACGTCACTCAATAAGGCACAGAATGTCCTGGTACATGAAAACTTATGCTTAGGATTTCCCTCCACTTTAGTGTTCATGATCATTCTGCAAATTCAAGGCTTACTTACCTATGACGCCAAGTTGTAGTTCAGTCTGTCCAAGACTTGTGCGTTTTATTTTCCGGCTATATCACATCCACCGCTATTGTCACAGGCAATTCGCGACCTCAGGATCAACAGTATATCATTTTCTCATTCATCACCTATGTTCGCAGCATAAAGCTTAGCCTTATAGGTGGCAGTCATTGATACAGGATCTACAGTTACCAGATCCATCAGAATAAGCCATGGGGGAGTCTTACAGAAAGTACTGAAAAGATCAAATGGAATCCCCCAGACCATCGTCCTCGTTGCATCGTAGGTTCCGAGTCAACCTTTTCCCGTAATCCATCTCACGATGTATATCCGTTTTTCAAACCACAAGTCTTAACCAAATCTCAAGGACTGTGTCTGGGAGTCATGGTCATATTCAGCATCCCAATCCATGGGTCCTTCAGCTTGAATAGGGCTGCCTCCCAAGGTATGCGAAGAAGATCTAGACGATCTCCCAGGTGTGTCAAAGGAGGTCATCGTGTTCTCGGGTACATTCCCCTCGGACCCAGTTGGTGTCACTGGCCGATCACAAGCTTCCGCAGCCTCATCTTCAGTATCGTCATTTCTGTCTGCACCTGATTCCAACAAATTTTCGCCTGATGTAGTTGAAGGACCGGGAGCCGGTCTCTCGCTCGAAACGGCGCGTTCCGTCTGCGGCAGGTTCTGATAGGCCGCATGAGGCATTCGTTGTCGATGAATCTTCTGCTCTGGGGGACCCATAGCCTCCCAATCCATTTGTATCCAGCGAGTGTAAGGGATGCTTCCACGACTCGAAGTCGTCGATGTATCTCTGGATGGCCGGGGGGGCACAGGTATATCACTTCTAACCGAAGAGGCGCTAAAAAAGGGAAGCGGGTGAGAATAAGCCAACGTAGCGGGAATATCGAAAGTTGGTTCGCGCGCGGCTGCTCGCTCAAATGGCGGTTCAGGAGAGTTACCTTTCTCCCTTCTGGTCGCCTGCTTGGCCGCGGCACCGAAGAATTGACTACCACCTGACTTTCTCACTCCCGTCATTTCACCCTTCGGGTTGACCCACCTGGTATCGGGAACCTTGAGCTCATTCCAGCCAAGAATATCAGAAGCAGTCGTTGTCTCAGCGAGCTTCCTTTTATAGACCTCGCCTGACATGGAGTTCTGTTCACCCAACTTGCACCCAGACTCGCTAATCTCTATGAGTGCTTTCAAGAGTATCTGAGCGACTGAGAGTGATGGCTGGGCCTGTAGTTCGGCGAATGCCCTTTGGCTGCCTCCCTGACAGTAATCCAAAGCGGAACCAACCAGTCGCTTCTCCAAGTACACGGAAAGACTTGGGAACAAGTCAGACTGGTAGTTCAATTCTTCAAGGAGGTTGATTATTTCCATGAGGCCCATCTCTTGAGCCTTGCGGAAGATCTCTTTCGCGGACTCTGACTTGAGGTTCTCCATGTCGAACTGGTTTGCAAGATTATGTAGGTGAAAAATGTCTTTAAAGTACCACTCTTGCGTTCTCTCGGAATGATAGCCCCGGAGGCGAGTAAACGCCCCAAATGACAGATACTCCCACAGCATGTGTCCGGAACCTGGAGGTAGTTTGTGCAAATTGATGCAGTACTGAGGTCGGTTAGGGTAGGAGGGATATGTCATGCCATTGTGAATATAGCCGTAGGGATGCGATGGCACAGCATGATAGGTGATCAACCTGTAAAGCTTCAGGTATTTCTTCAGCTTCGCCAACTCGGCGTGAAAGACATTATTTCCCTGAACTTCGATGGCGACTTGGTCTTCGATGGCGACTTGGTAACCTTGACTGCCCGGCCGGCCTGCAGACATTGACGTGTCCATGATCAAATAGAATTGGTGTTTTTGTTTGCTGGGTGAGTTTGTTAGCGTGGTACGCTGAATGTTTGATGTGGATAAGAAGAGAAGAGAAGGATCCAGCTGCTGCACGGGGCATGTCATCGAATAAATACCTAGATGACGATTTTCGACCCTTCTCTTAGGGCTTGACTTTGTCTCAAAGTCCAGAGACGCCATTGGCCACTTTTCTTATCATTGGGCGACCCTCAGGGGGCAAGGAAATACTAAACTTCAGTGTAAGGCATTAAAATAAACTTAGAAAAGAATCCTCTAAACTTAGGCTAAATTTACCTAATATTTTTATTGCTTAGGGTCAAGGTCCTGAGTTTTCTTTCCTCCCCTAGCGACCTCCAGCTTATAAAGGCGGACTGTTTAAGTGAGGAGAAAAAATCGTTAGTACTAACAGCCACGCATTGAATGACTTGACTCCGAATTTGACTGTGAAAAAGTTTATCTGTTCGAACTTTGAGAACCCTCCAGGCACTGGAGTTGAAGTGAGCCTATGAAAGTGGAAACGAGGTGGTAGCCAATAACGTGAAGACCGCGTAATTATGTTTCGTGCATGGCACCGCATGCTCTTGTGAGTCACAGATTACATTGAGGGAAATAGGCATGAATCGTCATTTTCTCTGGTACTACTTCCGCACAAACCTTTATCAGCCGCGCCACCTTGCGACAAGCCAATCCATGCTCCATTTAGCGTCTTTAGACGGGCAATACTGGAAATTATTCTTGACCTAGTCCTGGTCTCGCATTTTGTGTGCCAACTGTATATCTTTTGCTGTCCGAGTGGTGACCTGTGGAGGACGACGGTCACGTGCCTCAGCTGGATGAGTAATTGAGCTAACGTCACTACCACACCCTCAACAGCACAATGGAACATCAACAAGTTTAATACGAATGCATAAGGGCGCTGATTCTTTTTAACCTGGCTTGTTCTTCGATCTTCTTGTTTTTTGTGTTTTGACATGAAGTGTTGCTCTCGCTGAGTGAAGTCAAACTTCATTCTAGTCACGTGCCTTTCATGGGCAAGCCAGCTTGGACGTACTCAGCCCAGTTTTTGTTCCCTGCATCACTGAAATCAACCATCAAACAGATCAGATTCACGATAAGCACGACAATCACGATATCAAGCGAACTGCGAGCGAGGGGAGATTCGATGTATTACGAGCTAGGCCATTGTTCCCTTCATGACCGCCTGATACTGATCTTCATCTGAAGCCTCATTGATCTCGAATCTACCATTCCTTCCACAATCCTGCGTTGGCTGAAGGCCCTATTACCAGTTGATAGCCTCTTAGTCATCTGGAGAGTTCTGACTGGAGCCAGGTGTGAGCTGATGAATCCAGGTTCCAGGTATGACGGTCGGACTGTCCCATTGGTAGTGTCGCTTGAAAGCCTGGGCCTTGGGAACTTCACCCCACCCCAGGGAGAAAACGGGCGCCTGTTCCTGAGCATCAACGACTGCCGCAATTAGCATTGGCTTTGGATATACAGCAACTTGATCGAGTCAAGGCCTTGTAAGACTGTTACTAACCTTCCTCAAAAAATGAGTGTCGGGCGGGCCAATCGTCTGCGCTCCAACGCGGTGCGTTCCACTTTCTCTCACTTGCAACTTCCTCAGCTCTCTCTTCGGCTTTGTCTTCAAGAGCTCCAACTCGCTTCCAACCCCGGCGTGAGGTCTCCCCATTCTGTTTCGCCTTGGGCTTCTGTGGATGGAGATTTTCTTTTCCGTGGCGAGCAGCTTCAGCGTTTCGGGACGAAGAACCCTCGGCCTGTTCCATGGCCTGTCTGGTAGGGCACAGTACTTATCCCTCTCAGCCGGCTTCTCCTTATTGCGGGTGCCGATCTTCTGGCAACTGTTGAAGTTCCTGACCATGGCGCGCATGACTTTTCCACATTTGATCTTGGCATCTGGGATCCAGTGATTGAATGGATTCAGAACGTGCTCCACGGCATCGTCATCGTCATCGAAGGGGTCAATAGCTGCAGGAGCCCTATACTCATTTTCTCGTATGACTCTTCTCAGTTCTTCTAGAAGCGGCAGGCATTCTCGCAATCCCGGCATAAGGGTTGGGAGGGTCTGGTGAACCAGAGACCAGCCTCGTTCCAGAGCTGGCCCCTGGGCTATCCGCATCAACTGGAGCGTCGCCCACAGCCAACCCACTGATGAGGGAGGTGGAATGCGCAAGAGAAGATCTGTCGCCTCTTCTCTTGTCAAGCTCTGCAGGAACTCCTCAGTATAATCGTCGACTCGGTGGATGATGCCGGTGATATGCTCCATCACCAAGGGAGTATCAACTATCTCCACCAGTGCCCAGACAGGATTCATGAACTCAGCCAACTTGACAGCATGGTCTCTGGCTAGGACAGCTAGACTGTGGATGTTATACCTGCGTCCGATAGCCCAGGCCTTGAGTGCAATCTTGTACTCTCTCAAAGCCATATCCTCGTCTTCCTTTGCGGTCTCGTAGTCAACTTCATAGGTGTGTGACATTATATAGTCCACAAGGACGCGACCAGTCAACTCGTCTACATCTTTCATCTTGTATTCATCCTTGTCCTTGAAGAGTAAACTAAGGGTTCCATTATTCGTGATGTAAGTGCTAGGGACATTGAGCGTCAGGTTATTGAAACGAAACTGGTACCATTTACCCAGTCGTTGTGCGAGAGAAACCATGGTGGCGAATGAAAAGAAAGATCAATATGTGAGACAACAGAATGGTGAGAGAATGTTGCAGAGAGAGAATTTTCCGGTTCTGCAGAAGGGGAAGACGCTTACATAAATAGACGGCCGAACAGAGTTGAACAAGCCACATTGGTCACGTTGTAGGGCCCATGCTCACTCGATCTGCCGTGAGTTCATGCGTTTGTGCACGTGAATGGCTTGCCATGACTCACTGGAATATACCTTAGCTAAAGTTCAGGCTACCAATCTATCATTGGCGGCGAAATAAACCTCACATTGCTTTCCAATACTTATAACTTTATACTTTCAAACAGCATTAGCTAAGAGTCAAACGAGACACTATAGGGATGAGTTTCTTTGGACACGCAAGGATGCACACGTCATCACAAAGATGTCTCTTGACGAACCGAAATTAAAGCCTACGGATGAAAGTTTTATGGTCCAAACTACAGATGACCGCTTTTCAGGCTCTTCTTGGTGCAAATTATGATGGTTTGACTTCTTGTACTCTCCCTGCACTTGAACCTGAAAGTATCGAGTCAGATTTATGACGAGAACACCCAATCGATTGGACATTATGTGCACTCAGAAAAGGTTGATAGATTAACCTCAAACTTGGTGACTTCTGACGACAAGCTGAATCGACGAGATCCTGGTGTATTAGCCTTGGGCCACTAAACTACTGTCACGGCGAGGCGCACTCTCCTCTTCGCCATGTGTTGACAAAAGGTTCACCCCATCGCCATCAGTTGCCATATATCAGTATCTTACTATATATTACTAACACGCATCATGCACACTAAGGTAGCTACAGCACTAGGTATAGATAGCCACTCAGAGACCAAACCTTCCACCTCCTCAGGGGTCGCTCTTCCGCAGAAACTCCCACTTTTATGTCTGGCATCGCATCCAGACGAAACTCTCATGTGGTATGGTTAAGTTCCAGTGGGGCATAGGGCGAGAGATCATGCGTGATTTTCTATGATGCAAGCGGCTTTAATCTTCCCTCACCGTGGATCTGCTGTCGCGTTGGTCCATTCGTTCCCATCTTCACCAGTCCTACGTAATTTCACACCTTGAACGCCTGATCGTGGCTGCGGCAAACGCACAATCGGACATTAACTCAGCGATCAGTTATCAGCACAGGTAAGATATTCTCTCTCATAAATCAAGAGGCCAGCAACTTCTGGTATCAACGCGGTCCTAATCCACAAAAAAGAATACTTGCTAAAACATTTCACCTGAGACTAAGACATGGACATTCATAAAAAGAAACATTTTGGTTCAACATGATGATAAACTCGTCTGCAGACTGGCCAGCGCTGATGTTGGGTATACGGCTCAAGAACTGATCAACGTTCATGGAGATCTCGTCTGGTAGGTTCAACGAATCGAGGCCAGATTCATTCGAGTAAGTTGGCATAGTCATCATCGCCTTCCATCTGGCCATGCTGGCTCGATAGATGATGCAGCTGCTTCTTCGCCTGGTCGTTGGTGAAGGCTCGTTGGACAGTGTCTTGGAATTTGGGAAATGCGGTAGTCCAGAAATCAACGCCATTGCTAATGCTCCATTGGAAGTGGGCTAGAAGCTGGCAGGTCTCGTCATGTTCCCACGCTCTCTGCTGCCTTTGTTGCCTTCTACCAGGAACGCGCTTCTTGTCAAATCCCTTCCTTGTGGGGTTATCTGCGTACTGGACTGTCTTGGTTCTTTTTCTTAACTTGTACGGGCTTTCGTTGGTTCTCTTTGGACTACGTGGAGTATTTTGATCCATCGTGATGAGTCTATCCAGTAAGTTGTAAATTTGTGAAGTTGTAAAGGTGGCGTTTGGGATAAGATAAGTCTTGTGAATGTTTATTCGGCTTTGTTGATAATCACGAGCTGTTGGTTCCTTTGTTTGACGAATGCCATTGGCGTTTCTTTGTTTCACAGGCATCGTATATCTGCATATGTAATAACTGTGGTTCCAATGCACTTAACAATGGACTCCGGAGACTCCTAGAGAGTCTCCTTGCAAACCATGACTATTTGAATGAAGGTGGCGTAACTTTAGAAGGTCATATCCGCAAGTTGGCAGTCCATGACTTGGAGCACCTCGCCTCGTCAAGCCTGGGTGGGTTGTCTCTCAGAAGAGCCAAGATTGGGAGTTCGAGGTCTTTTGGCTTCGGTCCGACCCTGGGAGCCGGAACCAGGTGAGAGACAATCAACGGCCTTGCCCTGATCGATTGACAATACAGGCATAAGTGCCTTACCGCTAGTCCAGTCACCAGATGAGTTTGGTCTGAACATCTTAATAGTGAGAACTTGAACAGCATCTACCGACATGTATGTGAAGAGGTGTCTATGCTTGTGACGAAGCAGTTACAAGCCACGGCACAACGTGGCCTGATACCCGACGTGAGTAGCGTTAATGTGTGATGGGATGTGACTGAACTAAGAGAAACTAGCATGTCGTCTTGATGGGCGGCTTTGGGGAATCAAAGCCCCTACGAGCTCATCTCCGCAAGGCGCCAGCAAGCTTCAACGATGCCCGCGATTCCAATACTGCGTTATATGT
>JAAOAJ010000568.1:0-26292 GCA_013781345.1 Fusarium coicis | reverse complement strand
TAAAAAAATTATAATAATAAATCATTAAACTTTTTAAATTTGAAAATAATTCTATTAATTATATAATATAAATAATTATAAAATAATTTTATTAATTAACTTAGATATAAGTTAGTTATATATTTATTATATATTATTATGATGATTATTTAGAAATTAATATAATCAATTTATAATTATAGTTAAAAGATAATAACTAAGATAATCTAAAGGACCTGCTGCTAAGACATTTTAATGTTAAGCAGTGATTCGAAGCATTTATTAAGTTTAATACTATCCTATAGTTACTGTATTAACAGGCAAAGAGCGTAGAGATATAAGACTGGCCCATTAACTAGCGTCAGGACAGACACAACCAGTTCCTCGGCATATAGCTTTAAGTCATAAGTAAAAAGCTAACTAAGTATAAATTTATTAAAGAACTGGCGGTCTACGGAAGCTTATAGCGATATATTAGGTCACGTCATGGATACTTCTAGTGCGCTGGCCTTTGGCGATGTATCTGATACTGGGTTTCTGGATCCCAACATAAATCCGGGCCTGAGTTTCAATAGCTAAGAAAGCCCAAGCTGTCTGGCTTGGAATTGAATAAGGCTTCAACAAGGAGTTGCTACAATTGAGGGGATTTCCTGATAGTCTCGGGTCTATTAAGGGTTTATTAGTTGTAAGTGATATGACTTAGAGAGCCTTAGTAAACTAGGTCCAGACACGGATTTTATATACTGGCTATTGCTTTGCATAAAGCTTAGAATCATGTCTTTGAGATATTTTTGTCTATCGCCAAACTATCTATTCTAATCTTATTCTTAACAGTGGCAGGTTCCTTCACAGCAAGGCTTACTGACAGCATTAACAGTCAATTGTCCGTTCGCCACGTTATTTCCTGGCTGTGTAGGAACACTTCCACAAAGCTTGCAACCGTGATCGATAATCTCCTGCATGTAGTGAAAAGCATCGTTTGCTGTTCCAGAAGCACCGCTCTGGAAGAACGCACATATGCTGCCTGCGTCACCTGATGTGCAAGCGACTTGGGCTGGAATTTCGGTCACTAAAATTGGCGAGGTTTTGTTGGTTTCAAGATAACTCACCGCCATCACCAAAGAATCTATCGCCCTGACCGTCGGCAATCATGTTGCCTATCTGATCTTGAATGTTCTGGATACTGGGACCGAAAGAGAGGTTGCACAGGCCGCTGCCGCGGCAATTAATGCCCAGGCCAGCAACGGTGGATGCAAATAGGACAATTGAGGATGAGAAATGCATGATGAGTGAGTTGAAGATGATTTCAAGTGGTGAGTGTTGTTAATTGTGGTCAAGGTATCTTGAAGCTGGTGAGCATGAACCATTCTAGCATAGAGAATGAAGACTACTTATACCTCTTTGAAGAAGAGGACTAAGAGTCGAGTTGTCGCCTTACCATTTTGTTCACTGTCGATCTTATGCTCATAAAGTCAGTGCAACAACTTTCGCCCGCGTAGGTCTGTCACATTTGATCCTGAACAACTACGTTGTATGCCGGCAAGTGGTCCTCAAGCACCGGAAAGTGACGATACATAACACTACTGACGCACTTTTGCTTTCCTTGTCGCAAGGTCATGGACTGCACGTGGAGACTATAGCAGATACGTGATTGGGACAGCTGTCTTGATCGCCAAGCAAGAGCCCGAAAGGGAAACCCGAATGAAGGTAAATTAATGCTCAGCCTGGAATGGACCTCGTCAAAACGGTATATGTCTCTGTATGTCTTTTCAATTGCTGCATTGCAGATCATTCACACGAATTTCCGCTTTGGCACCCCTTGACCTTGATGGGCCGATGTCCCGAAGCTCTCAGCTGACGTCAAGCTGAGATTCAGGCTTGCGGGGAAAAACACGCATTTCTCTTTTCAGCAATAGTCTCAAAGCAAGGTAATGGAGTAGCAGTTTGCGGCCGACTGGTGATTTCTCAGGTGTTATGCCTGCTGGTGATCGGCAGAAAAATACGATTGCCCATCTCTGAGATGCATGCTCAGGTCGGATAACGGGCCAGCTCGGATGCCCGGATGTTGGCGGCGAAGACCTAGCGTCGAAGTCTTTAGACAGAGCGGCCGCCCTAAATCTTGGCCAAATGATGTCATACACGGTTTTTCTAATCTACCAGTTTAATATCTAAGACTAGCTTAGCTACAAGCTATAGAATGGACAAGTGTTAAACAGCAATACACACATTTGATTCTAATTTAAACATTAATCACTATCAGTAGTACGTCTAAGCTACTCATACTATTATATACATCAAGATACTAGAGTAGTGATAGAATAAATATTCAAATTGTAATTATTATCTAACAAGCTCCCTGGCAATTAGGATGGCTAACATAGTTGACTGTCAACTGTCCATCCGCAACGTTGTTGCCAGGTTGAGTAGGAACCGAGCCGCATTTCTTACAACCGTGGTCCAACAGGGCTTGCAGGTCTCCAGAAACCTGCTCAGCAGTGCCGCTGGCGCCATTTTGAAAGAAGGCACAAGTGTCGCCTGTGCAAGCAATCTGCTGCTGAGCCGGATAGAAGCGGTCTCGAGGCTGGATGTTGTCGACAATGGATTTGAGGTTGATGAGGTTTCCGCTGCCGCCACCGCAGGCAAAAGAGCCACGGCAGTTGATGCCCAGGGCGGACGTAGTAGCGGCGAGATAGCCGAAGGAGAGAATGACAGAGTACTTCATTTTGAATGCAGTAGAAGGAGTTGTCTGGTGGTATTGATAAAGTGTGTTGAGTAGTAGAGCTGTGAATTTCTGTGTTATTGTCACGAAGCAGTGGGCACTTGTGCAGGTTTATAAGTTCTGCTAACTACATCTGGTGCTCTTGACAGCTTCTTTCTGCTACGTTCTTTCTGCCTATAAACTTGAATTGCCTATCTGGTAGGGAGTGGAACTATTGCGATGCTTATTGCATTGTCGATCACCTGGAAGGACTCAAAACTCCACACCACCCGGAACTCGGCTTCACATAATCATCACGGCCCACCTCAACGCTTTGACAATTACTTAAAGTCAAAGACGTCAAAGTGGGTTCCCCGAACTGTCTCACATACCAATTGACCAAGGATATTACAGCGATCGACGCGTGCCGCTTTACGGACTTCCTTTTTCTGTAAGTCAATAGCAAAGCTGAATATTGCCAAATGTAAAGTGGTAGAAGATATCATCATAATGGCCACGATGCATCCCATCATTACTCTATAAGGAATATATCAGACTGCAGGAATCGAAAAGCCCGGCTTGCCTGATCAGGATCTATTGGCAGGGTTCGAGAAGCTGGCCGAGATGAATCGGCCGCCGCAGGAGTTTAGGCAAACAACTCATGTTGAGAACTTAGTCTAGCTATCAAATTGAAAGATCCCTCCTCTACCTATACTATAAAGCATAAACTATATAAATTAGCTTTTCAGCCTCTCGGCGGACACCATATTACCAAACTGCAACAACTCTCAGAACTATCTCTACAAACACCTCTCATTAACCAATTTGCCCTTTTTTAGACCCCTTATATCATAAACTTCACTATGCATTACGCTTTGGCTATTAGCACTCTTCTCTCCACCGCTTCGGCACTAGGCATTAACTGCCGAGGATCTGGCTTTTGCAACATCAACAACGCCAGCTTGAACGATGTTTTAACTCAAGCAAAGCAGCTAGTAGCTCGCGGACAGGGTGATCACTTCTGGCCAGAGCATGGTATGTCCACAGCAACAAAATGCAGTACATCTGACTGATAGAATCCAGTTCAAATTGCTTGTGCCTCAGGCCAATACGGCTCGATCTGTGCTTTCTTCCAGAATGGTGCAAGTGGCACTACGACCCGGGCTATCGACTTGATCCAGGGCATCATTGACCATGGATGCACTCAATGTGGCAGCATTCCTACGAATCCTGGCAACAACGTTGATAGTGGGGAGCTGACAGTTAACTATGTTCAAAATCCTTGCTGTAACGGTAACTGCTACTGCCCTGTTTAACAGTATAAAGACTAGCAAAATCTTTTATCCTCAATGTCAAGTATTAGCTATTAAAAGAGAGACCAAGTCAAGCCACAAGTACTATAACAAGACCTGAAAACTGATTATCATAAACTTCATCAATTCCAAACACGTTTACCAATCCCATCCAATAAAATCCCTGCTAATTCAATTCATCATAACCATGAAAGAGCCTCACCCCTTAATAAACCTCTATGAAACGAAACGAGCACTTTTCGCAAAAGATTAAATACCCCGCCAATGGCAGCCCCGACATTTGAAACACCACCATCCTTTTCCGTTAAGCGCTTCCTCTTGCAGGGATCATTGCCAAAATTCTAGATCCACTGAAGGAACAATTGTTGATAGATAAACTTCGCTCGCAGGTTTTGTAACACAAAAGGTCTGAGGTGACAGTATCCCGGTAGACGTTCCTTGCTTTTTGGGGGAATTTTTCCGGTTGGCGTACGTATGTTCATGTTTATCGGACATTAAGGCGTATTGCATCAGACCCGCTGATCGTCGCGTGTAAAGAGATATATAGGATGTTGATGTTCGCTGTAAAGTGGTTGTGTTCAAGCCACGCTCTTTGTCGCTGCCTCTCTTTCTCTCCCACCGCCAGTACGGTGTTTCTTTCTTGCCTACCGCTCGCGGTACATTCCATTCTTTCAACTAGACCCTGGTGGTCTATCCTCACTCTCTTGAATCATTCTTTCATTCTTCACCATGCGCTTCACACTCTCTAGCATGGCAGGCCTTCTCGGTCTCGCCTCCGCCCAAGGCCTTCGATCATCCGCCTACACCGATCCGAAGACAGGCATTGACTTTCAACGCTTCGTCGATGATGGCTACAGTCTTGGTATTGCCGTCCCCGAAACTCTGGGTAAGGATCTCATTGCGCAGATGGTGTTCCCTCGTGAGAAGGAGGGTTGGGGTGGTATTTCGTTCAGAGGCGGTATGGTAGGTGGCATGCTCTTTGTAGCTTGGCCAAACGGTGATGATATTGTTACGAGCTTTCGTATGGCGAACTCGTACGCCAACCCGGATGTTTACACCAACTCAACCGTTAAGGCTACGCCTATTCCTGAGGGTACTTTTGTCAACAGCACTCATGTGTCGTATACTTTCCTCTGTGAGGGGTGTGTTGTGAAGGAGACTACTTCGTTGACTGGCGAGTCTCCTGTTGTTGGATACGCGTGGTCGTCTATTGATGTTGATACACCTTCTGATCCTGAGAGCGCCCTGAACTATCATGGTGCTGGTTTCGGACAGTTTGGCCTTGATATCAAGAAGGCTGCTTCTTCCAAGTACGCCACCTGGGCTGCTATGGCAAAGGAGACTACTCCTGCTCCTGGAACAGGCACACCCGTTCCTGGAAACTCCACCACCCTTCCTCCTACCACTTCCAACGTTACCTACGATGTCATCGTCGTAGGCGGTGGTCCCGCCGGTATCATCGCCGCTGAGCGACTCGCCGAGAAGGGCGCCAGTGTTCTCCTCATCGAGCGTGGCCCAGCCAACACCGTCGCTCTCGGCAACGCCGCCCAAGCCCTCCCATGGAACAACACCCTCACTCCCTACGACATCCCCGCTCTCGGCAGCAGCATGACCAGCATGTCCGGCACAAAGTTCTGCAGTGACACCGCTTCCACCGCTGGCTGTCTTCTCGGTGGATCGAGCTCTATCAATGGCCTCAATTTCATCCACCCTCCTGAGCGCGATTTCCAGCGTTGGCCTAAGGGCTGGGGCTGGTCTGACGTCTCCAAGGCAGCTGATCGTCTGTACGAGCGTAACCCTGGTACTACTTTACCCTCTGATGATGGAAAGTACTACGATGATCGGACCTACACTATCCTCTCTGGATACTTGAGCGCCAAGGGCTGGAAGGAGGTTGACTCTATTGAGGAGCCTAACGAGAAACACCTTGTGTACTCTCGTCCTTCGTGGTCTATCAAGAACAACATGCGCGCTGGTCCTGCTCGCACTTACATGCCCTTTGCTAAGAACCTCCCCAACTTTACTCTCAAGCTCGAGACAAAGGTTATCCAGCCCATTCGAACCGGCAGCAAGATCACTGGTGTTCTCACCCAAGGTGCAAACGGTAGCAAGCAGATCATCAATGTCAAGGCTGGCGGTAAAGTGGTCCTCGCAGCTGGTGCCATGTCGACTCCCCGTCTTCTCTGGAACGCTGGTATCGGCAAGTCAGACGCTCTCGCTATCGTCAAGCAGGGTGCTTCCAAGACTGGTGTGACTCTCCCCGCTGCTTCTGACTTCATCGACCTCCCTGTCGGACACCATCTCCAGGACCACGCTCAGGTCATGCTCCAGTTCAAGACGAAGAGCAACTTTACCGCTTACAAGTTCAACAACATCGCTACAGACCCCGTCAAGTCTGACTTGGAGCTTTACTACCAGGGCTCTGGCCCCATTACCCAGGCTGCTCAGCGCATGCACATCTGGACATCTGCCAAGGGCGCCGACGGTCGCGTTCGATACCTTCAGGGTACCGCTAGTGCCATGGCCGACGGCATCATCACTGTCCGCACATTCTTGACCCACGGTACCAGCACCGTTGGCGAGCTTGGTATCACCGCTGGTGGAAACACCGTCCTCAACACCAAGCCTTGGCTGATTGACCAGGAGGATCGCAAGGCCATGGGTGACTTTGTTCAATACTGGCTAGACCTCACCAGCGGTAGCAATTCTACCCTCTCTTACATCACCCCCGGTGCCACCGTTGACGATATCCTGGCTACCAAGATGATCAGCGGCGATCACTGGATGGGCAGCGCTAAGATGGGCGTTGACGACGGCCGCAAGGCCAACGGCAGCGCTGTCGTCGATCTCAACACCAAGGTCTACGGCACCGATAACCTCTTCGTCGTCGACGCTTCCATGCACCCTGATCTTCCCACCGGCAACACTCAGGCCATCATCATGGTGGCCGCTGAGCACGCAGCCGAGAAGATTGCCGCTCTCAAGGTCGGCGGCAGCAACTCTACTGTCCCTGAGCCCATCAGCTCTGCTCCCACGCCCGTTCCTACTCCTGGATCCAAGTGCAAGCGAGGTCTTCGTCGTCGTGCTGCTCGTGTTCCCATGGACTTTCGACGACGATCGCTGTACTAAGCGACGTTAGATGGTGAGAATGGATGAAATTCAGTGAACATATTTCTTGTGTATATAGAAGTTAGACAGTTGTGAATATATGAGCCCTTTATATGAGCAATACGTGTCGTCGCATGTGAAGTTAAAATAGAAACAATAAATTACTAATAACCAGGATCCCTGCCAGCATCTAATCTGCCCATAATTCTCCGAATTCATGAACTTCTATTGGATAATTTGACCTCGGCTTCGCGTTCGCATTCGTCATCAGCTCGGGATCGGGCAGATAAACCATCCGATTTCCTCTGGTAATCAAACCAACTCCCCATTCCAGAACCACTCCATTTTCCCCAAATTCCACTCGGAACGAGTGCGAGATTCCACTTCTTCCAGAATCAACCCTCCACTGTTCCTTTACTGCCTTTTGCGTCTCAGGTCGTCTTTTCCGATGGACGGGGAGACGAATCAGGTCAAATCCACTCGCGTGGGGTACAAAAAGTCCCGAAATGGTTGCATACGTTGCAAGAAGCGCCGAGTCAAGGTATACGATTAGAGTCACGACTCATGACTAGTGACACCTGTCTAACCGAGTGACAGTGTGACGAAGAGGTCCCTTGTTCTGCATGCGTCAGGCACAGAGTCCGATGTAGTTTGGTGCTTGTCAAGTCGGATGACTACCAAGAACAAAAACCACTGACCAATCGCTCTCTCCAAACACCCAACCGCAGCCTCGCAGCTGGAAGTCCAGCATCTCTAATATCGGGATCTTTATTTTCTAGTCCTCTCGATGAACCCGACTGTTGGGTTTCCACTGCCGAACTGATGCTTCACTACACCACCGTCACGTACAAAACCATGGTCTTTAACGAGAGAACCATCCCGACCTTTCAGCAATCAGTACCCCAAGTCGCGCTAGCATATCCCTGGTTTCTTCGACAGATACTGGCCTTTTCAGGCTATCATCTCGCTCACCTCCACCCCGAAAAGAGACAGACCTACCTCCTACAAGCATCAAAACATCAAAATGCTTCTTTACGTGGACTCAGAGAAGCACTCTCTGAACCAGTTACCTCATCGAACTGCCACGCTTTATACGCCAGCACTACATTTATAGTAGTCAACAAATTCGCTGCATTTCCAAACTGCGACGATTTTCGAAGTCATGGGTGCTCCCAACCTGTTCAGAGTCTCATGGAGATCTTTTCCCTCGTCAACGGCATGGAGGCTGTCCTTCACTCACCAGGAGCCGCAGATCTCAGAAACGGTCCTCTAAAAGAGCTTTTCTGCGAGACGCCGCATCCGCACGTAAACAGCTACCTTCTTCGCGGCCTTCACGCCAGATTACCCGAGCTCGCACGGCGGATAGCATCAGACTCGATGGAAGATCAGTCCAGGGCCGTGCTAACTTCCGCCGTCATATCCATCACTGGTTGCGTCGATGACGCGTTTTCGAATTTGTACAAAGTTTCACCGCCAGAGCTGAGGGTGATCTTTTCATGGCCCATGTCTGTACCGCGAGATTTCCTGGATCTGGCTGTGTCGGGACATCCGTTGGCTCTTGTCATTCTGGCGTACTATGATATTCTACTGTACTGGGGCGAAACGGAGTATTGGTTCTTTGAGAACTGGGCAGAGGCGTTGATTACTGCGATTGTGGAAAAGGTTAAAGGTTCACCGTGGGATGACCTTCTCAATTGGCCCGTTGAAGTTATTTTACACCATTAATTTATTGCATGAGCACCACCCTCGTGGCAAACGTGGTTTCGTAAGAATGACAGACTGTCTTTGAAGCCAAGAATCTTATACGATGGTGAAGCAGATATTTGAACATAGACCTTGGAGTATCTGCGGCTGGCTCTGCATGTAGATGTCCATCTGCCGCCGAGAGTCCGAGACACATGCTTGGGCTGTCTGAGTCGACAATACTTAGAACGTCAACCGAACGTACGGAATCTGAAGCTTGGAGTAATATGCAGTTGCGCCCTCAACCATACACATGTAATACTCCGTAAACGAAAGTGTCTTACTGAACCCCGCCTTATTAAACGTCTTGGTCACTTGCTTCGAGCACGGCATGGCCATCTTCGGAACCTTGGTCCATCGCTGGTGCCCAATCACACTCGGCTCCATGACAACGCCAGCCTTGCCAGGACCAAATGAAGACTTGGCGATTTGTTCATCGTACTGCTTGAAAGCTTGCTTCATTGCAAGAAGGTAATCATAAAGATCTCTCTTCATGACAGTCTTCATCATGACTATCTGTTGCAGCAAGTCATCGTTCTCCGGACGTTCCTTGATGTTGACTTCTTTTTCGATATCAGCGGAACTTGAGCTGCTGACATTTGCCAGTGAGTTGAATGTTGAGGCGACAAGATCTCGGTTTTCGGCCGAGTAACCCGCGTAAAAGTCGATTATAGACCCTATCTTCTTTTGTAGGAGGAATGTGCGGTCGACGGTGGAAAGAACTTGAAGAGATCTTGGACAGTTTGGATTTCGCCTCCTCTGAACAGATCAGCACTTGCAGATTCCTCTGTAAGTTCGTCAGCGGCGTTGTTGGCATCATTTGCCTCCTAAATGTACGTCGTAAGTAGGTTGCTTGCTGTATCCGGAACGCGCATTTTATAAATGAGCTGAATGTCGTTTACTATATCGCCGACTGTAAGAGGTTGTTAGCTGCTGCCAGTACTGTACCAAGTCTCGTAAACTTACCTTGCTTGAAGAAAGAGGACACAGCAGGTCCATCGCAGCTGCCGAGCTCAACACAAGAGGTTTGGGTGGAATGATCATATCTGGACTTGAAGCCGAGGAAAGGAGACCCGATATTTTGAGCCGCCGTATTGAAGTCGTTGGAGATTGACAGTAGGTTTTTGAGAAGGGAACTCACGGAACGAAGAGCATCTGTCGGAACTGCCGGGCAATCTCGGCCATGTATGGGGTGAAAGGCTTCGAGATGGTCTCTTGAATTTGCAGGCCAGTACAAGAAGTGCCTGGCTTACAGGATTTGATGGTCATAAGCTGAGAATAAATGCCTTCATTGATCTAAAGGTCTGTTAGAGCGATGAAAAAGCTGATGCAGGCTTAACATACCTCTGGCTCCTCGATGATAAGCACATTGCGCTTCGCCTTGGACTGGAGGGTCTTTCTGATTTTGTCCCGTTCATCAGCTGTCGGGAATCCCGCACTGTCCATACATTACCAGCAGATAATTATTAGTAGATGTACAGATGGAAAGGTTGGGAGAACTTAATTTCTGGACTTTTACGACCTGGTCAAGATTCTTTGAATCTGCGACGGATACAACTCCCTGCTCGAACGACTTAAAGCCGGATGTTGCACCCAGTTCTACAATACGGGGAAAGCATTGGCAAATTGCATCAGAGGACTTGATGAAATTGTCACCTTGAGGCTGGCCCAAGATGTTTCGCACAGTATCGCAGTGATTGACCTTTTTGGTGAGAACTTCTAACCCTGTCATGACTTGCTTGGTCGTATCAACCCATCCTCCTCAGTGTTAGTGGGTATGTCTGTTATTTAGGAGAAGAGTCTAACCTGGAACACGTCTCCATGCATCGCACATGGTCTTGGGTTCTTCACAGTTGGGCAAGGTTTCTTGTATTTCTCCTTGGACTTGCATTTGTCGTACTAAAGCCAGACAATTAGTAAGGCCTCAAATGGTCAGATGATCGAGATGGGTACTTTTTTTGTCAGGGACTGTCTTGAGGGTAACGTTGACACCATAAGGTACAGAAAACTCGAACTTGCATTTCGAGAAGTTCTTCAAGCCTGTACATGTCTGCTCGAGGGTATTCTGCGCAAGTGCCGCATCAGCGAGGAGAAACAAAGGAAGCAACTGAAGAAGAAAGCTTCGTAACTTCATTGTGTCGGCTAGTGTAGTTCTTCGAAAGTGATAAATGCTGCTGCTGCCCAGACGTAAGTAAACCAGGCAGACTTTATGTATCCAAGATACTAAATCTTTGATAGCGTATTTCGTTCACCAACGTCTCTGAACTATGTAGTCTGCATGTCTAAAATTTTGGGTTTGGCATCAGTCGACAAGCCTTAGGAAATTTGGAAACAAAAGGCGTTACGCTTGCGTTACTAAATGAGGCCTGGATTCTGAAGAACAAATGCTCCTTCGCTTATACCACCACACAGAACTTGGCTAATGCGCCACGTTTTTCCAAAACCATATATATCATACCATTGCACAACGCGCTTGCACAAGTGTGGCTGTATAAGCTTGAATGAGGCTGGCTGGACTTTACTAGCAGGTATAGAATATACACTGGCATGCACTAAACTAACACGACCTCGTGCTTGACGTCGATCTGCTTTCTCACTTGTAGGAAAGGTATTGTGGAGTTCTTTGGATATCGTGTTTTCATTGCTTTATTAGATACACTCATTCTGTGTTTTCTTTGTGGCTTAAACATAGTCGCTCTGCATCTAAGGCAGTCAGTAATTCTTCAATTGATAAAGTTCAATATAACACAACTCTTTTGAATGAGTTGAAGAGAAGTGAAGATTTGATACCATTCAGATGCCACAGAAAACTAATCCGCATAGGGGACAAGCTGAAGCTCGACGGCTTTCATATCGCTGGGCGTGGAAGTATCGCTACTCGACACCATGACAAGAGCAGGAGTGTTGATTACCCTACCAGTGATCACATTGAACTTATCCCAGGTACCAGGAAGCATGTTGCAATAGGTAGTATCTGATATCTCGTCCAAGTGGCATTCACCAGCTGGCGCAGAGCACTTGAGCTTTCGGTCGCGCGTCTGTTCACATATGAGGGGTACTACTCCATCCGAGTGGCTATCGGGGTTGCAGAGCGTATTGGAGTTGGGGAAACCGTCTCCCCCGAAAAAGACGCACAAGTATTTCCCGGTGTTTATCTCCCGTACATAGTTGGTGTTGGTGTCGATAGACAAGGTGAGAACTTGTGGAGTGGACGAGTACCAGCCGATGTTGCTATAAGTAGCTGGATCGCCTCGCAGCAATTGGCCGTCGACGTCTGAGCCTAGGGCCTTGATATTGAAGGTGGGAATCGGTACAAATGTGTCTTCGGTGGTCGTGGCCGCTTCAGCAGATGCCGTGGTCTCAGCAGTTGTAGTAGTCTCGGCAGTTGTAGTAGGGATCTCAGTTGTAATCGTCTCTGTAGCACTAGAAGCTGAGACCTCAACGCTAGCGCTTTGTGACTCGGTCGCCTCGGTCGAAGTTTTATCGTCTTCTGTAGATGTAACACTGATAGATAATTCGACGGAGGTTGTCGTCGCTGTCACGATGTCTGTACTTGTAGCAGAGACAGCCTCAGATTCTGTCGAAGAGGCAGACGCAGTCTCGGTAGATACACTGCCTGAATATGGATTAGTAAACAACTTGATTCTGTGTCAGTAGACTTCACTTACTGGAGTCACGACTTCGCGGCTTGCAAACATTTGCAATTGCGACATTGGCGCCGAGGCCCAGGGAAATAAAAACAGCGAAACGCATTTTCGCGGTGAGAAACGAGTGACAAGGGTTAGACTGAGCGGAAGACTAACAAAGTGAAAAAAAGGATGAACAAAGCAGGGACATTGAAAATCTTAAGTATTCCACAAAGGGGTCTATTTCATTTTTTGAGGCTTCGCACTATTGATAACAAGCGGCTTCAGCTGTGCCAATAGTGTAGGCACTAGCTCCATTTTCTCCGTTATTGATCGATTCAGGCTGCTAAATCAGTCTATAGCGGTCTAGGTCTAGAACACCCAAGCACTGGCGAATTAAATGACTTAGAGTCTTACTTAGCGATTGAAAAGTGCGCTAAGAAAAGATCCTTAAGGCTAAGTATAATCCCTAAATCACCCCAAGTCAGGTTTCTAGATTGAATACCCTCTTTTGGAAGTTCTAATTTGAACGCCGAGGTTCTGCGTGCTGCTTTGGTGTTTTTGAGTTAAGTCACTGTCGCCCTATGGCTTCAGGCTTCGACACTATGTCTGATTAGCTGATTTTGTACAATTATACTTAACTTATATACATCATCTTAACAATAAGCATCAGGAAGTCTAAATATGTTTTATTTTAGTGTAAAAAGGTAGCAAAAGATCGCAAAAAATAGCAAAAGATAGCTGTTATCTATCTGGCCGCAGGCACGAAAACTCCCCATCAAGCTGATGATCTTTTATCATCCTCAACTATCTGATGAAGCGATACACCGACATCTGCGACAAGTCGTTCAAGAAACTCCGGGAGCCTTAATGGGACCAAATCCTCAAGCTCAGTCGCAATACTATTGCTACCAGACGAGGTGACTTTCTCGAGTTCTTTTCCCACGGCCTTGATGATTTCAGGAGTAATCTTTTTAGATATATCTCGAACGATCTGGAAGACACAGCATTAATGAGTTGTAGCAGTTGATGCAAGTGGTTTCTACTTACGCGAGTCTTTATCTGCGGTTTGTAGCGCTTCTTCAACACCGCGAAGCGCTTGACCAACACATTCTTGTTCCGAGTCGATCCAAACTTCTTTCTCATCTCATCTTGGATGGCCGAATATCCAAGTCCTTGAGCCTTGAGACTCATGAGAAGTGTGTCCTGCTCCTTGGTCCAGCCATTATTGCTTGAGGGCGTACTGGCACTTGCTTGTGTGGAAGGACCTCCTCCGTCAAAGCTTGGAGAGGGCTCGTTGGCACCGATACCCGAGAGTGGTGAGACTGGGTTGGTGATGAGAGTGTTGTCGAGCTTCTCCATGACATCCGGGTGCCTGGAAGGCAAGTATGTCGCCAAGTCTTGACTATAGTCTCCGACCTGTCCCGTGGCACCTGGGTGCTCAGACGGAATGAATCCATTGAGGTTCAAACCGTTGAAACCCTGAGCGTAGTTGAAGTCGTTGACTCCAGCCATGGTGCCTGGGTCGATTGCAGACAAGGCGGCAGCTGGGTCCAAGAAGTGGGACCAGCCCGCGGACTCTGCCAAGGCGTTTGGTTGCAGAGCGGGCATAGGGGGAGGAGGAACTGAGTTCCACTCGGTGCTATAACCAGGTGCAAACGGAACTTGATTGGCGGAGGGGTAGTCGTCGTGGGGCATGGTGCTGAGTCTTGAAGATACGGTTCAATACAGCACCAAAAGACGAAACTTGGAGCAAAATTCGACGGATTTGCTGTTATATACTTGAAAGACATTTTTGGCGTCGCAGGAGAATGTATGTCAAAATGTCTTAATATTTTCCTGTAGTTGTTTCCCCAGCATAAGCAGGGCTTACTTAGTGGCACTTGGGGGTTGAAAATGGGCTTACAGGCTGGCCTGGCACTCGGCTTCAAGCCTGGCTCTGTCCCTGGATGCACAGTTGATTGGTTCGCCGTTTGGGCACTGGCTGTGCCCCCAGCATTGTGCTTATTTCAGACTCGGCTGTACGCCTGGCTTCAAGCCCAGCTTTATGCCTAGCTTCGTGCCTGGTCTCATGCACAATGCGATGGCGACATCCCATTTGACAGCAAACGCCACCAGCATTACGCGCGCGTGATTTTCAACCCTCGTTTTCGTGACGCATCAACATCCCGCCAGCACGTCGGTACATCTTGTGAAAAGAAATAAGGGCAAAATATAAAACCCGAGGAAAAGTCCCTGAGACCGTTGACTTTTGAACCACAAGTTCCAGCTTCACTCTTCATACTCAACCTTGAGAACTCATACTCAAGCTCGGGACCTAAAGCTCGAGACCTCAAACTTGAGACAGACCCAAACATACATTTGAACAAGCCGCCATGTCCTTCCGCTCTGAAGGTGCTGCTGAAACCCGATCGACCGCGGCCGACCATGGATCGCACCGCAACACACGGCCAGAAGACACTGTAAGCTTCAGCACCCATCATCGAAAATCTGTGCTAACCTGGAAATGCGTAGGCTATACAGACCGCATTTAGAAACGCTACTCCATATATCATGCAACTCTTTCTAGACGAGATTGAGAAACTAGATGCTTCTGGACATGGGAAAACTAATGAAGCCTATGTCGAGAGCCTGGATGAACTGAAACATGCTGTCGAGCTGATACGCAAACCCAGAAGCGACAAACAGCAGGCGAGGTTATAAAGCAAACAAGGTGTTCATTTCCAATTTGAAATGACACACTATTTTCGATTCAAATTGGATATGAACATAGTGTGTCATCTCAAATTGGAAATGAACATCTTGTTTGCTTTATAACCTATGGTCAGAACAAATACCTGCGATGGGAGGCTTAGAGACTGAGAGACTTTGTGTGTATTGTGCGGGCTCGATGATGGATGATGTACATTGAAGCCTGAAGCCAGCCCAAATTCAATGATCTTCTGTGGCTTACCCTTTGACAATAAGTGTTTTGTAATCCGTGGATGAAGGCTGCGATCATGCCGAAAGCACTGTCACTGTCGTCCACCCTCTGGTACTCGCTGTGTATGTCCCAGTCCTCTGTCTGGGCCTGAGACTGAAATTTTAGTCCTTTGGCATAAGCTTGTTGGTTGCGGTGATCAAGAAGCCTGGCTACTGCCATCTGTGATGCGGTTTCATAAAAGAGGATTAATCTCGAAAGCAAGTGCCTTAATCACTAAGATCATCTCTAATTTACCAGCACTCCGAGACAGCTCTGATATGAGAGCTATATCATGGGCCACCCTCGCATTACTCCCAGCGACGTTTGTGGCGGTAAGACCTCAACAAAGCTTGAAATGTTTGACTTTTCTGGCTTATAAGACTTTCTTTAGTACCTCATTCTCAGCTTTGAGCAGTCGGGCCGACATGAGCCGAACTGGATTTGGCTGTATTATATTGTAACTGGTATAGTCGCCGTTAGTGTTTACCTGGGCTGGGCGCTGTGGAAAAAGAAAGAGGGACGAGTTTAAGGGCTGAAGAGTTGTTTACTACTACAGGTACTTGGATTTATCATGTTGACTGTCGTTTTCTTTGCCGCTCGGCAATGGGATAAGCGGCTGATCCGTTCATCGCGCTGCACTCACTACCTTTGACGATCTTAGCAGTTCTCGTTCACCTTGGCCAAGTTCAGCTCTGCCCACAGCTCTGTGCATGCTAGTCTGGCTCGGTAGCTCTGCAGATTTCTCGTTCAGTGACCAATCAGGCAGCTCGGATGTAACTAGTGTCGTAGATCTCTACGTATCTTCAGCTTGTGACGTTGGCGGCTGGTGCTAGGCTTACTGGTTGGCTTCGCTACAGCTTGTGTCTTAGTCTAATGCATGTGGAATTCCCAAAAGATGGGTATTGTGAAACACTCGATTCCAATAATGGTTGAGCTTTGACCTCTGAGCTTTGTAATTACTCTTGTCCTTCGTCATATTGGCTGAACTTTGGAGCTGATGTTCATCACTGGGGCAGCGAGCCAGGTTGTCGGGCTGGATATCTCGGGCTGTTTGTGTAGATCCGACGGCAGATCTGGGTTCGGTGTCTGTAGTTGTTTATGAGAGTTTTAATTTGCGTCATAATTGCAGATAAGCGTACTCGCGACCCTTCAGACCTTTGTAGGTATAAGAAGCCTCCTGCACCACAATTGCACTTTTCTACCATCTATTGAGGAGCTTCCTCAGGAGTCAATCGGCCCACTCCGCCATTATGGGTGAAGCAATCTCTCCAGAAGATGGAACGTACGGCATCAAGGGCCTTCCTCGGCCACTAAATACCATGAGGTACCCAGGAGAAATTCCCTACGTAAAGGGCCTGCCAGTCCGTAAAGAGATATCGTCTCTTGCCAGCTCAGACGATCCAAATGAGAGGAAACAGTGGACGCTATTCGTGCTAGCCTTGGAGCGCTTCAAGTCTATGCCCGTCGATGACAGACTATCCTACTTCCAGATTGCCGGAATCGTAAGTGTGAAAGTCCTGACAGCTGGGTGCCCTACTAATCTTTGGTTAGCACGGGTATCCAGAAGTTGCCTGGGACGGCGCGCCGGAACCAAAACATGCACCGGACAAGAAGACTAAACAGGCTGGTAATCAGCCTTTCGGTGGATACTGCAACCACAACAGCCTGAACTTTCCTGCATGGCATAGACCATATATGCTTCTCTTCGAGGTGAGATCTGATCTTGGACAGCATTGATTCAGTTCTAACATAAGTAGCAACGTATCTGGGAGAATATGAAACTAATTATCAACAACTGGACGGTCGATTTTGGCTTGCCAGTCTCTGAGGCAGACGAATGGTTCACAGCAGCAAAACACTGGCGGATGCCATACTGGGACTGGGCTAGGCGACAACGGCACCACGAAGACTTGGTTTGCCCACCAGCACTCACTCAAGGAGGGGTGCGAATCTACCCACCAACTACGATAAAGAACCAATTTCCACGAAGCGGTCTCTATCCCAACCCACTGGTGGGTTTCGAGAGTCCAGAAAAAGATCCGAATACAGGGAAACCGTTGCCCTTCGGTAGCATGCCCGGGAAAAAGTCGAAATGGAATATCAAGGATAACCCAATAGTGCATGACGAACTCCCGCTCAAGAAGGATTGTGATTGGGCTCCAGTGAGTCAATCAACCGGACCAGCTTGAGAGTTGCTGACAGGCACTTAGTGGAGCAAAACGTCTAGTACCAGCCGCTATGGGATCTTCAGAAAAGAAGACATCTCCGAAGAAGAGAGGGACCCAACTAATTATTTTACTGGTCTGCATGGAGTAAGGAACTGTTGGCAAGCAAACGTGAACCTCTCGAAGGCTCATGAGACTGGTCCGGATGGCAAGCCCAGATGGAGTACAATGGAGCAACATTCGAAAGACTATATGTGGAACCCCGGAAGCCTTTCGGATGCAGTTAATCGCATGTTCTCTAAGGGATATAACTCGAATTGGGGACAGTTTGCTTCGACCAAGTGGATAGCGGAAGGAAAAGGATGTCCGAAGACGGGATACATATCATTGGAGTACATCCACAATAATATTCATGTAAGACGGCAAATGAATATGAGGATGTAGCTGACTTGAGCGGAAGAACTTGACAGGAGGGAGTGACTATGCCACTGGAATGGGACACATGAGCGACGTGCCAGTAGCAGCATTTGATCCCATCTTCTGGCTTCACCACGTGTCGGTCTCCCTACTGAAAGCAGCACAGCAGTTTGACTGACACGAAGTAGGCAGATAGACCGCTTGCTAGCTATATGGCAATGCCTCAACCCGAAGCTATGGTTTGACAACGAACAACCAAGAACTTTTAGTAACCCGGGCACAACAGCTTCCAGTATCTCCGACGACAAAGAAACGGATCCTCTTGAACCGTTTCACAGGAAGGACAACGATCCCGAAAAGGAAGTTTGGACTGCACAGGCGTGTCGGGATTGGACGGAGTTAAATTATCAGTATGATGACCTTGCGGAGGTAGCTGAAAGAACGATACGAAAGCTTGGACGATTCGTTCCGGGGGAGTTCCAAACAGAGCTTCGATCACATATCGACACGATATACCCAGGCACGGGATATCTCATTCAATCGATAGATAAGTCCAGTACTGTTCTCGACGGAATACGGTCATATCCGAGTCAGAAAGGATCTTGGAAGGATTACATCATCAACGTGGTGTATGACCGATACGCCCTCGACGGCTTGTCTTACACAATCCAATTCTTCTTAGGTGAAGCACCAGGCGAAGACACGACTAGTTTCGAAAAGCGCAACTACATCGGTCATGTGTACTCCTTTGGTGGTAGAAAGAGCTCATCCGGGGGCTCTTGCAACAACTGCAAGAAACAAGCTGCAGCACAAGTCCTGTCATGTGCTCAGGTCCCGTTGACGATCCATCTTCTTCACCATATCCGAGACAACATTCCCGACCACTCTATCGAGAACCCTGATGAGATTGAAGATTATATGAGACTTCATCTTCGATGGAGGGTCGTCAAGTATGGCGGTGAAGTTATTTCTGAAGAAGGGTTCAAGAAGAATTTCTCCAAACTCCAAATATCGGTCTTGCGCGGTACAGGTCGAATCAGATCGGGCAACGCACAAAGTGCAGGTTCAGTCTCTTCTTCGTACAGCGATTATGTTCCATTACCTGAAATTACTGATGGGAAACCCGGTGGCTTGCAGCGCGATAAAGCCCCCAGAAACAGCGAGCCATTCGTTCCGCAGAACAAGAACGCTGTGCAACCACTCTCCAAGGCGAAGTAAGATCTCTCCCCTCAATATCGTTGCATTCTCATTAACAGATTTAGTAGATTCATGACAGCAAAGGTTCAAAGGACTGGAGCGAAAACTTGTGGACAAGAAGCCGAGGCATTGAAGTTTTCGCCCTTTCAATCAAAGGTTCGGTAGTTGTTGAAAACATGGATTTAAGGTTACGCAGGATTCTGGTATGCCGACGGTTCCGAGATCACTAACCAGGAGCATCAGCCGGCAGATTTCGTCGGGAGCTGAACGCCTGGAATACAAAGATTCATTTCATCTTGTTCAACGTGTTCTGAGACAAGAATACTATAATAAATCATTGTGCTACTCTATTCACGCGAACTCAAGCTGGCCATTAGCACCACCGTACCATCGGTTGTCGCCTCAGCTCACGGTCCCTCGGGATCCCAAATAACCTTTTTTCGTAACTTACCAGGGGTCTCTCTTTTGTGCCGCAGATCCCTCTCATCTACGAATACGATGGGTCTTGATCGACGCCCGCTAGAACAAGTGCTTACCCGCCAGCGTATGAGAGCCGCCATGGCAATTGGGCGAAATTAATGATCATCCGTGCCGTCCGTCTGGGCGTAAGATTTCCGTGTCTCAGAACGAGCATCGGGGAAATTACGCGACATCCTAATAAAGAGAATGAGCTCGCCACTCCTCCCTCTGCGTCAGTTTTCTCTGCTTATCTCTCAGTGTCACCAGATTCAATATGGACAACCAAGAAAAGACCGTCGACTCGTCGTCGCAGAGCGAAAAGGACACTTCACCAAAAGCGACTCGCCCTCCACCGATTCTATGCCTTGGCGCTCCCCGCAATGGCTCAGCATCACTTATGAAAGCGCTCCAAATCCTCGGATATCCTAACGTGCATCATGGCTGGGACGCAGCAGAGCGTGAAGACCTTCAATGGCAATGGCCCATCTTCGACAGAGCGTGCGACGCGACATTCACCGTCCTCCCAACATACCGCGGCAAACCGTTCTCCCGTGAAGAATGGAATGAAGTGTTTGGAGAATACGACGCTGTTTCGGATGTCGCTTCTTACTTTGCTGAGTCGCTCATCCCAGCTTATCCCGATGCGAAAGTTATTCTTGTCGAGCGCGATGTGGAGAAATGGTATCCGAGCATGGTCGCCGTGGTCAAGAACTCAACGAGTCCCTTTTTACGAAAACTTGGAGTAAAGCTTGGTGATCTTTCAGGGTTTACGAGTCCGAGGCCGTGCAATAAGATTCACCAGGGCTGGACGAGAGCGCCTTCTGCAAATGACGTTATCGAATACCTCAAGCCCGCGTATGCTCGGCATAACAAGTACATCAGAGATACCGTACCTAAGGACCAGCTCTTGGATTTCAAGCTTGCGGATGGTTGGGAGCCGTTGTGCCAGTTTCTGGGAAAGGAAGTTCCTGATGTGCCGTTTCCGCATGTCAATGATTCGAAGGAGTATGCAGAGAGGTCTAAGAGGCTGGCGAAGAAGATGTTCAAGCTTGCTGCGAGGAACTTGATCATTCCTTGCTTGCGGCCTGAGCCTGTCACTAAGCCTTAAGGGGGTGCCTAGGGAGAGAAAGGGCACACAAAGAAAAATGGGTTTCTTGGCCACATGGGAATGATTTGATTCTGTATATCATCTGATATAGAAAGCTGGTTAGATTTCTCAGTTTAGACAAGCGCGCTGTTTCTAATACCTAGCTCGGATAGCGTGTTTTCCATTCAATATCCGTATTTGGCAATATCGATAGTCCACCTTTTGTATCTATGCGACCCCACTAAAATCAAGGTCTTCACAAGCTGTCAGTTCATTGGTTTCATGAGAGCGGCATATTCTTCTTGCAGCACAAGTCTCGAGTCATTGAGTCGTTTAACCAGAGTTTTGCCTTGGTTTACCATATGGACCAGTAAGTGTTGAGATGGGCAGCCCGGAAGACGGCCCGTGATTCCGACAGGTAAACCGTTCCGCGACATCAACCTTGAGGGGGCTACTTATATCAGTGTGGTTTGCGCTCCTTGAAATTTCGAAAATAGCTTGTTCATCCCGATATTGATTCAATAAGAAAGTTATTCGGTATCACCTTTTTCAAAATGACTGCGACTCGAAATTACAACTGGCATCCTGTCAACCCCGGTGTTTGGCAGCGCCATATCGATGAGATCGAACAATTCTACTCAACCATGGTTGTTCTCTACGAAGGAAGCGGTCGGATGTTCTTTGGAATGACAGGGCATGTCTCACTATCCATCATTAACACCAGAGGCTTGTCTCAAGATGATGCTGAACGTGAAGTTGACGAAGCTTTGAGCAAAGCTTGGCTTGCACTCAGATACGCTCACCCTACACTTGCATCCGAAGTCACTCAGATCGCTGAATCAGGAGATTGTATCAAGAGTTATAAAGAACTCCAGGGTGAAGCAGATAAGGACGCCTGGCTAAAGAAAACTCTTGTGCATATCTCCAACGAACGGACTGGGAATCAATGGGCTAACTCAGATCCGCCTGCGCCAAAACTCCCAACTATGTTTGTTCTACATCCTCCCGCTGAGCGCGATGATGATGGATCCGTTACAATTCGCCGAGATCTTGTCTTCCGTTCTCCTCACGACATCATCGACGGTATTGGAACTCTCATGATGCTCAACAACTTCATATCCCTGGCGTCAGAAGCTTACGACAAGGGCAATACTTATAAACCCCCAGCTCTGGATGGCAGTGAGACTTCAAACTTGAGTCCATCCTACCGAATCGCAGCTCAAATTCCCGAAACACCTCATCCGGCTCAACTCGATAGACTTAAGCAGATGGCAGCTCAAAAAGCCGCTGCCGCTTCTGATCCCAACGTGGAGATTCTTGCACTCCCTTATCGACAAGGCGATTTGCTTCCCGGCCGTCACCAGCGCTTAGCGCTCACACTCACCAAAGAGGAAACGTAACAGCTACTGAGGGCGTGTAAGATGGTTGGAGCTACGCCGACGCATGTCTTCCATGCAGCAGCAGCTATGGTCGTGCGAGACCTACAGGATAAACCGAGTCAGATCAAGAAAGTTCGCTACATCAACTACATCCTACGCAACGAGCGCTCGAGTTGTCAAGAACCATATAACACAGCTCAGCATCCAGCGTCTGTCTACCATTCTGTCTCTGGCCAAAGCCTAGTCGTCGACATGGATCTCCACCCATCTTCCACAAAACCCGACCGCAAGGCGGAATTTCTCTCCATTCTTGAAACCGTCAAAGACTTCTATCTCACCGTCAAGCAAGACGAGGAATTCTACGTCCTCGCACCAACGATGTTCTCCCAAGCTACCCCGCTGCTACCCTCTGGTCCTCGACCCTTTCCAGTGCCGGAACCAAATGCTCACCCTTCTGTATCGATCTCGAGTATGGGGCGTACTGATGCTATTGTGGCGCCGGACATGGGGGCGTTTGAGGCGAGAGATCCGTGGGTGACAGGTGAAGAGCTCGGAAATGGGCTGGGTTTGTTTCTTGGTACGTTTCGGGGGGAGTTGTGTTTGAGTGCTGCGTATAATGACGCTTGGCATACGGAGATGGATGTGAAAGAGTATCTGGAGCGTTGCAAGGATGTTGTGTTCTCGGGTCTTGGGATCAATAACCCGTGAGTTTGGTTAGGGAGCGTGTTGATGGAAAGGGATTTCTGAGCATGGGTGAAGCCTAGGACGCTGAATGTTATTCTTTCTATCAACGAACCTTCGAGGTGAGGGCTCGTTTCATGTCTTTGGTTGTTCAGAATTCCTTTGAGTTTAGTTCAACGGAACAATTGTTCGTGTACCGGCACTTGATTGTCAGCCGAATCAATACTGTTTTGTGACACGATTCACGGTCGATATCGTATCTCATCGACGTTTCGAAAGCGTCGTATCATCTCATCCGAGATTGGTTGCTGACATCTTCATACTGTTCATGTTATCTGGTAGCTTATCCAAGTTACAGAACACGTTGAAGTGAAGTTTCTCCAGAGATCGTGTACGCCATCTTAGATCGGTGTTTCTGACAAGATACTACATGAGACTATCCGACGACTGATCTAGTGAAGCTGACAAGCTACGCTTTGGGGCAGGTCTCTCAAAAAGGACCTTGATAGTCGTCCGTGCCGCAATCCATTATCAACCACCAACATTTCCGCCCTTCCCACATCATCCTTCTCCAGGAACTTCTGCAGCAATCCCCCTCATCACGCGCTCACTCACAACATCTCATTCCAAAATCAGCATAGCAGATATCGGTTTATCAAGGCTCAAAACACCATTTCCATAAACCCGCCACAATCCGCCTGAAGGATCACCCTCTGGTAACCAACAAGATTTCATACCAGTGTCACTCTCGCCTCCCGTGCATATGTAATCTATCCCGATTGTGGGGGCGATATTCACGGGGAAGCGAGGGTGTGTGTCCCGAAGTGGAAGCTCCCTAGGCCTGGGAACCTTTGACAGGCTGGGGTAAAGACAGGGTGAGCCCCGGCGAAAACCCGGATCGGGGCAGATTTCCTGACTGTTGGGTTCGGAGCTGAATGATATGCTTGTTTGATAGTGGCCAATTGATATGGGGAAAGGTTCTATCTAGGTGGTTTGGAAGGGTCGAGGGTTACTGGTTGGTTTTGGTGGTTGGGAGGTTGCATTGGCATGTGAAGTAGCTTGCGGCCGGAGAGAAACCAGGAAAATAGAGATTTTAACCTTGAATTGACGATTGATGCTACTTACTGGGGTAGCTGGCATCTTAATCTGGTGGTTGTGAGTGCCAAGTGGCAATCATGCAGGCATTGTGCAGTCTGCATTTTTGGTGTTCAATGCCACCATTTGATACAATGATACTTTCAATTACGTCGCGACGGACGACAAAAAGAATTGCTCTGAGTTCCAATACCATCTCGAGCGTGAGACTCAATACAGCGACTTCGAAAATGTCTTGAAAATCGCGAGATATATCCAAATACAATTGCAGTGATAGATATTACTAAGACCTCACCAATCAATTGATATCAACCTGTAATCTAGTCGCGATCTGACATGGAGCACGAGAAATACAGGGATTCCGATCCGCATCCATCTAGAACACGAAAATAGACGCTCGCGTGGCGAGCGATTGATAACATCGCGACCGAGTTGGTGTTGAGATTTATCCATGAACGTCAAAAATTCTGGGCATAGGATAATGCATGTCGTCGCATTCTTGGCTACGGGTATAACGGTCTTGGTATCTGTGGCCAAGACGATCTTCCAATTTTCTGGAATATCCGTCCAGGCACACTGATCGACAATGGCGACACCGATTGACACGACGGTATCAAACGTTGCAATTGACTCAGTGGCAATAGGGTAAGCGTTTCTTTCACTGAGGTAGCATCCCGATCGCTATCGTCTGTTGGTACCCCGTTGTTGGTTACGCAGTGGGTCGAGTGATGTGTAGAATTGGGTATAGTCAAGCTAGTATCTGGACAAAAGTCCATTCTGTATGTTGGCTTGGGAACACCAGGTGATTACTGCAGTGCGAGTCGAGTATGGGGCCAAGATAGCACGGGACAAGGGTTGATCATCCTAGAGATGCAATGCAAGCAGCGGTCCCTTTTGTCTTGGCACTCGAGAGCGGAATGAGAGAGTGTAATTGAAGCGGTTTCACTTGCAGTGTCAAGTAAATACGTAACTGTTAATATCCATGACGCCGTTGAGGACGGGCCCTCGGTCCAACAGCAGATCTCCATTTATTATTAGGCTTATCTACATACGATACGATATTCCATTCCGCAGTTTTGATGCCCTGTAGCATCTCCAAACAAAAAGGCCCTTCTCCAACCTAACAAAGGTCCCCCCTCCCCGCAGAGTGCGCCAAGAACAACAAAGGTTCCCCGAGCCATTGGCCAGCACACGGAGCACACCCACCGATCGGGTTTAGCGCGATGCTGATAGGTGAAATGCCGATTTATTATTCATTCACATCGCGAGAGAGATTGATACCGGGGGCAGAAACAGCTGCGCTATCGGAGGGAGATGTCAGGAGATTTGGGAAGTATGAGCAATTGAAGCGGGTTTGTGGATTGTGGTCTAGATTTATATGGCACGGAGGGAGTGAGTGAGTATCTGGTGATTTAGAGGGTGAGATGCCCCTAATGAGGCATTGATATTGCGAGTGGCAGACAGTGGCAGACAGTGGCAGGCGACTTGGCCATTCACAGTCTAATGCAGAGTAACCCCCCGATAACCATAACAACCATAAAACCTTTATTTAACCTAGTCCCCCCCTGTAGCACACACTCATCAACATGTGGCGCGTATCGCCCGTTTCTCCCTCGGTGCCACCCGCTCTCTATCTGGGGGTGGAGCCTTGACCCTCTTCTCATGCACAAAAGTTCAAAGCACCACGATAAAATACTGCTCCCATTTTGGCAGCTCCCAAGCACAACCGCGGCCCTCTCATTCGTCGGATACCGCAGATAAGGGGGACCGCTTTCGAATCTGTGCTACTTTATTTGGCAATCGTCAAAAGATCGTTTGTCTCGCTTCCTCTTCTGGGCGACTTTGCAAAAAGTCCCCCGATGTGCGGAATTGATTGATTGATTGAGATGGAAAGATGGGATGGGAGCGGCGACTTGCTCAATCGGGCGCATGTTTCAAAAGTGCCACCGCTGAAATAGACCTGCCAGCTTGTACGACGTAGCAGGAGAGATAAATAAGATCGCTGCTCCCCAATTCTTCGGTTTCTCGTTTCCAGTCGTACCAGCTCAAGTTTCTCTGACTCTTCAACTGATCGCCCATCATGGTCGCCGAAACAGTCGTCCCCGAGCGTTTGCCCGAGGATTCCCTCCAGCCTCGCTACGATGAGACCGCGCAGCCTCGATATGACGAGAAGGAGCCTCATTTCGACACGGACCTCAAGTCTGAGGCTGACAGCGAAGATGATCGTATCGTCGACCTGTTCTCCAGCTTTCCTCCCGCAAAGGGTGTTGAGCATGAGCCTAACCCTCTGACTGCTCGTGCTGTCATTGTCGGTATCATTCTTGGTTCGCTCGTCAACGCCTCCAACGTCTATCTCGGTATGCTCACCCTCACCCTCACCCTC